>JAGFPH010003581.1:8660-61207 GCA_018207615.1 Philaenus spumarius | reverse complement strand
AGGCTTTACAAGTACATACGTTACACTGTAACAATTAGTTACGGATACAACTAAACGTTTTAAAGAAAGCATAGTTATAACTTTTAGAAAATCTCGTTCGTAAAGAAACATTGTTCCAATAATATATAAATGTAATACGAATAAAGTCGTTCGGTCTTTATTTAAGTGATACGCTACGATAAAAGCTAATCTATGTAATTCTTATACTACATTTTTAAAAGTACACTGTTTCAATAATATATCAAAATATTTTATAATCATTAAAAAATAATCAAAATTTGAAAGCAGGAAAAATACCCTTTATGTGGATGTTTTTTTACCATTTTCGTTTTCAAGGGAAACACGGAGATCACCTGTCTTTGACGGTGCAACGATCCCTTGTGCATGTCAGAATCAATGTAAAGGATTACGTCGTCGGCGTTGCGAAGCTTGTGTTCAATGTAACGGCAATCCCTAATCACTGTGTTTAGTATATTAAATACCAATTCACCTGACCTTTACTGAATTTTGTTTCTAGTTTAT
Source organism: Philaenus spumarius (assembly GCA_018207615.1). Classification (NCBI taxonomy): domain Eukaryota; kingdom Metazoa; phylum Arthropoda; class Insecta; order Hemiptera; family Aphrophoridae; genus Philaenus; species Philaenus spumarius. Next base: position 60,685 of record JAGFPH010003581.1, on the reverse strand, counting down.
AACTTTTCAATTATATTGTCTACTTAATTGAACTGGAGTTTCTGTACAATTATATTTACAGAAAAATTCGACCACGCAGCTGAACCGGCTGACGTAATTTGAGAAAATTAAAAAAATTAAGTTTATAGGCCTATGTTTTAGGGTTTCAACAATTTGGGAAATAGGTCTGTTCACGACGGTGCTGAATAGTTGCAAAATGGTTCGCACGCCATTCCGCATGTTGAGAGTATCTTCACATTGGGAGTTTTATTAAATTATGAAGATAAGAAGTTAACAAAATGATTAAACCAGTTGCCCCAATTTTGAAATCATTACTAAAAATTGATAAAACTGGACAACTGATTAGACCATTGGTAAATTTTAAAACTGCAGTGGCATATAAAATATCTAAGACGTTGGACGCAACAATCCGCAAAAATGTAACTTTCAACAATAATAGTTTTAGTCTAAGAAATATTCTTGATCTCATATAAAAAAAGATATTCCCTTAAATTCCGGATTAATTTTAGTTTCGTTTGACATCAATAATTTATAAACAATTGTCCCGGTTCAGGAAACAATATCCATATTAACTGAAAACCTCACCGAAAACAAAAGGATGAATTACAAAACAATTGATAAGCTTTCCAACATGTTAAAGGTATGTTTGTTACAGAACTACTTTAAATTTAATGACGAATATTACAAACAAGAAAAAGGATTAGTAATGGACTGCCCGTTATCCAGTATTATAATGGCAGAAATATTTTTAAACCACATAGAGAATTATAGTATAATGACCACTAAAAATAAACAATTTAAAAACTTGATATATTATCACAGATGTGTCGATGATATATTAGTTTTATATCGATGTACAAATAGACAAATTTAATGTTTCGCCACATACTTAAATAACCTTCATCCATCTCTGGAATTCAAAACCTAAATTGAACAGGACAGTAGCATTAATTACATTGACCTTACCATTTCAAAAATAGCAGGAAAACATCAATTCAAAATATATAGGAAACCTACCAATACAGCGCATACCATACATGCCAGTTCAAACCACCCCCATTCTCACAAAATGACTGCATATAATAGTTTCATTTATAGACTGCGCACTATACCGATGGCACATGGAGACTTTATGGACGAATACAATATAATTAAGTACATTTCCTCAAAAAATGGATACGAACCAACCATTGTCGACAAATTATTAAAAAAACACGAGAAGAAGGCCAAACTATCGAAGAAAAAACTGAAAATAAATACATATTAGCACCATACAACCATAGGCTACATAACATAATAGGAAACATTTTCAGAAAACAAGGTTACATCACCTCATACAGCACAAAAAATAGTTTGTCACACATATCAAGATTAAACACAAACAACGGTGATAAACTTGAGGGCTCAGGTATTTACCAAATATCATGTGCTGATTGCCCCATGAAATACATCGGTCAAACAGAGCGATCGTTTGAAAAGAGATTCAGAGAGCACCTTCCCCACGCAATACAATCTGCACAACTTCCAAAAATAGAATCAAAGTCTGCCGAGCATATAATAGAAACTAAACATAATTATGATGTCATCGATAAATGTTTAACCGTATTACATAAATGAAACAAAGGTAAACTCATGAATGCCTTAGAACAGTATGAGATTTACAGAGCCTTCAAAACGATTATGGGACGTTATTAAATGAAAAACAAATATTCGATGCCAACCCGTTGTTTGATATAGTTATATTGCAAATACAAATGTAGATAAGAACCATACGCAGACGTAACACCAGCAGTCCCTTAGTAGACAGTGGGCCCACTAGATGTATATAAAAAATGTGCGAGCATGTAATTGTACAATCGTGTGTGTCAGTGTGTTTCATGTGTTGTGTTTTTATTTTTATAATTAACTATTGACGAAGGACATTGTCCTAAACTTGATAATGGCTGAATAACCGAAACGGCCGACGCTGGGCGCTTCAATTTGACTATTGGACGGTAAGTTTTTAGTTGTACTTAAAAAACAATAGTCGGTATGGCGAAAATAAACAATAGTAAATTAGGTTTACTTGCAACTTATTATTAATATACATTATACAAAATGCATTTCATTTATTGTCATATGGACAGGTCCTTCAATATCTATATGTTTAGTAATGTATCATGTATCGTGTTACACATTGTTTTCCTCACCATTCTCGTTACTTGTTATGTATAGAGATGTTTTTAAAGAGAAGGGGGAAAGCATTGGGTCATTGTCTTAACCAAAGACCGATCCTTAGGCCATACTGAATAAAAAACACTCCTCCTCCAGATTTCCTGGTCTGGGACCACTTACCCACTATAGTCCATTGCTCTTCTTGTCTGGATTATTATTTATTTTCTAATACTAATTCTTAAAGCGTTTGTATTCTTCTAGGTCATTTCTGCTTTTATTGCTTGTTAGCACAGCAATCACAAAATGGGAGATCGCTTCCCAGTTGGTTTCATTCACCAGCATTACTTCGCTAAGGATGTTTGATGTCACACAAATCATTACGAAAAACTGTCTCTACCGTTCCATGTCCCATCTGCTACTCTACACAGTTTCTATGTGCTCCACACATCTTATAGTTTGGCATGTAATTTCTCAATCTCGAAAAGATTGCTTCTAAAATATTCGTGCTCTGTCAGTAGTTGGGAGAGAAAAAGGACTTGGTTCCTCCATATGTAGTCCTAATAAACTTGTATAGATTACATTTTGTCCGTCGTCTCACTAGTTAAGTTATTTATGGTATATAAATATGGTACTTTATTTACCGTTTTTATTAAATATGTAATATTCTATTCATAAACTTATCTTTGCTTTACGTATACGTTTTAAGTTTAAAACAACTGCTTCACTATTTGAGTAAAATAATTTAAATTTTGCTAAACAATTTTTTGTAATATTTTGCTGTTACTTATTTTTAAAATTTATAATGTAGTAAATGATTTTGAACTTAAGATTCAAGGATTTAGTTCAAACATTTAAATAACTTAAGTTTAGCAGCTTAAACAACAGTTATGTTAAATCAAGATAAATAAAATATCCGATACAAGAAAATATAGCAACACAAATCACAAATGTTTATTGAAATATGACTTAAGCTTGCAAATGTCCCTGATATAAATAGCATTACCAATCAGTTAAAAATAATATACTTTCTTTAAATTCAAAAAACGAAAATCATAAATTGATAGCATTATGAATAAATATTATGGATTTAATTTTAGACGATTTATTGATACTTAATGTAACAAATGATATTAAACTGATTAATTCTGATGTTTAAATTCTAGTAATGAAATCAATTATTAAATTCTTAAGAAATATAAGTTACTGACATGGTTTATACCTCTAATCATTTATGTGAGACATTTGTAGTTTCGTTCTTCTCAAAGCAATACATCTCACAAGATAGAACAGTGTGTTTTATTACTTTTCATACCTTCACCAATATTACTTCATGTAACTTTTTCTTTTGGCCATTGTGTAACATTTGGTGTTTTAACAATCATTACGTTGTCAATATTAAATATTTAATCAGTAAATTAAAAATGTTTTTTATTCGGGTTGATTACCAAATTAAGCTCTATTTCAAGAAAATCATAAGTATCTTCAAAGTTTTGAATGTAAAGTTAAGTAATTTACTGACAAAAACTAACAAATTTAAATTCTTATGTCTATTAATATATGGTTTGTTTTCTAATAAAAAAAATTATAACGTTTTAGAAATGAATTATATGATATTTCTTAATGTTTTCTTTTATCATTTGTATATAAGGAAAATAATTCAAGCTGTTTTTAGTATAAAAATAACTCTCGTTATTGAGTGAAAACTTAAAGCAAAAGATGTGTACACACAGGTACCATTAGAAAAGCCTAATCCTACTAGGTACCTAAAATTAAAAAAAAGAAACCTATGACTATATCACTTGAAATAAGATGTGTAAAAACGAAATAACAATTACAAAATACAATGAGAGAAACACTGCCACCAGAAAAAATAACTTAAACATATTCTCAATTTGTATTTAGCTATCAGTTTGTTTGTTTTCTTATTTATACTATTCTCCTTTTGGGTTTGTTTTATTTGTATCCTTTTTTTAGTATACATTACCCATTCTTAGGTTAACATTTCTGTTAAGTTTAAACCTGTTTTACCATTTAGTTTAACTTAAAAAATGAGAGTTTATTTATACTCTCAAAACGTCGTGTTTTATTTGCATTAAAAACAAATGTGGGAAATCTAAAAAAAATATATGTACAATTATTAGTTTTTTTTCTATACCTGTTAGACCATTATATGAGAGGCATGAAAGGTTTATGTTTATATTTTGTTTATGTACTGCAACTTCTATTTGTAGATATCCTTTATAATGTAATGTACAGGATGTCTTTGTTAAATGGGCCACCATTAGTATCTTGTAAATTATAGATCTGACAGTTAACTTTAAATGGGAAAACTTTCCTTGTTTTTTTTAAGAAATATAAAAATATAAAGTTAAAATATTTGTAAATGACCACCATTTCCCAATATGGAGATCAACTTTCAAATTTCTTACGGAACACAGTATATTTTATTATGATTGTGGATTTTTCAAAGAATTTATTTTAAGAATTTTTTGTTCTTGGTGTTTTGTACTAACCGTTTAAAAGCTACAGGGGTATCAAGTTTTAAAAACACCATAACTGAGTGCAAGATATTTTTGTATGGAAATGTTTTGAACCAATGAAACTTCTTTTAACACTAATAAAGCATTGTTTAGACAAATAACTTTTTGCAGAATAAAGATCAGGTTTATCATCATATTACAATTGTATATATTTACCATTATCTATTTTATTGTGTTTAGGAAAAGTTAGGACCACAAAGTCATCTCTTTAATTAACCTGAAATTGTGACTGTATAGTAAAATTAATAGAAATATTATTTTAGAGAGAAAAATTTACTTATATTCGCTAATTTCTCCATTCTAACTATCCTTCTTCTTAGCCTGCTCCTGTTTATAGTGGGTCAGTGCGAATCCATTAAGACAGGCACCCTGACAGTTCCCATATGCAAAGGCGTAAAATACTCAAATTTTCCTGTTACCGCAACTTTCTCCACATTCTGTTGTGCATGAATAAAAGATCACTTTCAAAATTGAATCAGCGCTATCTCAGCACTATCAACCACAGCCAGCTACCCCTTTCCATGGAATTACAAATACTAATCTACTAAAGTACTATCCAAAATATTACATAGGACAGATAGGTCAAACTTTTTTCGAAAGGTTTAAAGAATATACACCTAAGAAGACCATTGTTGATCAAAAATCAAGCTTTGCAAAACATTTTATAGGTTGTAACCACACGCATAAGTCTATCGATCTAAACACGAAGGTATTACACAGGTACAATAAGGGCAAACTTTTAAACACTTAAGAGGAGTACCAAATATACAGATGTCACAAATTACATTTAGAAAACATTTTAAATGACAAAATAAACTACTCATCAAATTAACTATTTAATACAATCATCCCACTCCACCTGCAAACAAATCATGACAGACCTAAATTAACATTCAACAACCACCAGATTGTGGTATGATTCAGATTATATGTGAAAGAAAGACTAAGTAACTTCGATATTTGAATTTATTTAATTTTAATTTATATGTTTCTACTTTTTATATGTGCCCTTAAGTGTGAAGTGTAAAGTCTTTATAATGTGTATTTTATGTCTTGATAAATACAATTTGTACACATTAAATGTGAAAATAGATTACTACAAACATTTTGTGATGATGTGATGACCTGATGATGGTTTCTTTGTCTCACCGAAACCGGTAATCAAAGTATTAATACTAATTTTTTGGACGGAGAAGAAAATAAAGTAATTTATGTATATTAATTGCATAACTTTATTTAGATGTTTAAACCGAAGTTAGTCTGTTAGTAACTTTGTTTTAACTCAATTAACAAGGTTCTCACAAGGTGGACTGGATTGCCTTTGCCTTCTTTACTTTTAAGTTCGGACCAGCAGAAGAATTGATTGTTAAGCATTAAATAAACTGATTAAAGTAATAACATTGTCTTATTATTTGAAGAACCATCTCAACCACAAACCATCCTGACAAGATCTAGAAGCTCGCACAAGGGTCGAAGGACACATCCTTTAAGGAGACACGCTCAACTACAGTAAGAACAACAATGGTAACCGACAGCAACTAATCTGTCACACCAGGCTGTTTTATATGTCTATTTGACTATTATTACAACACTTAATATTACTTTTCCAATTTAGATTACAGTTGTAAATTAGGTGATGCAAGCGTTAATAGGAAAACATTGTATTGCAATAGACGTGTAATATTGTTTTTACCTATTTTGGAACAAAACTAAGTAAAATATTACACAAAATGTATTTACTGCAATATGATTTTGTTTACTACAATATTTTTTAACTTTAGACTTGTTTCGAAATGCAAGCTCAAAGTTGTATTGTAAGTCTTTGTTATTACAGACTTAAATAAAGGGTCAATAAATCTCTATAACATACTTATTTATTATCTATCAAAAATAAATTGTCTTATGAAACGAAGATAATTACCAATTTAAACAATAAACTTAATAAACTTTTTATCGCAACTTAAGCATTAAATATAACGCCATATATTATTATTAACACTACCAATAACAATTTATTTTCCCGTCATATTATATGTACAAAATATCAAAAATATATTTGAATTATTATATATATACACGGTGTCCCTAAAAACCATAGCGGGCTATACAGGATCGTATTATATTTATTGAAATAAATTTAAAAAAGTCTGTAACATTTTTTCAAATTCGGCTTAGTTTAGTCGCAATCCTCCATTTTTTTTTTTTTTTTTTTACAAAACTCACTGTAACTCCAGAATTAGATGAGATGTCGAGTTCAAATTTGGAAGAAGCATTTTTCATGTTAAGATATAAAAGAGTAAAAAACTTAAAGCATTTATTTTTATAATTTTCAAAATGGAGGCCGTTACAACTTTTTAAGATTGACTATATTGTAAACCGATAACTTTACAAACAATTTACAAGATACAAAATATTTTCATTTTTAGCGACTGACAAATTGCTTTTTGTTTTTGTCACTTCTGTATTCCAAATGATAACCAAGTTATCAACAAAAAACTAAAGCCATAATTTCTTGGTAATTGTCTACAACAAGCAAAATTAGCATAAACCATTTTTTTAAAACAGTTTTAATAAATAAGATAAAATCCATTGCTCTGAAATGCAATACAAATTCAAATTTGTTTCTTAACCATTTCAAAATGGCGACTGATAATACGATTCAATAATACTAAAAACGTATCAAATGCTAAATTTTTACTAAAATAACAACAAAAGTAACTGCGCCAACTGCAGTTTTATATTTTCAGCAGCAATTTTCTATTTATTGGAATCGGTTGGAAAATATAGTAGTTAAGGTTTCCTAGAATTTTACAATAGTTACGATTCAGGGTAACATTATTTGTCGTATAAATAATGATTATTAAATAAATAATATTCGTACCCGTGTACACTGCCTGTGGTCTGTATATCACCTCGTTAAGGCTACCGTTGTTGCAGAAACACTTTTTCCATCGCCAGGACCATACAATACGTCAAATCACTCCATTAGAGGTTGTGATTAAATTATATAATACCGTATATGTATTTAATTATAAACATGTGGTCCAGTGGATTTAACACAGGAATGAAATAATGAGCTGTTTCACATCAACGGTTTAGTTTCCATGTGACATCATATCGCAGAACAATAATTTATAGAAACAATAATTGTTTTAATTCCTACCAATCTTAATTTAATTCTCGAAAGTGAATTTGTTTAATAACAACATCTAAAGGATCACACTGTAGGCAATTTCTGTAGAATATTAATATATTTGCTGACAGCTCTTTTTATTTTTACTAAAGCCTCAAGGAAAGTTGAAAGAAAAATATCGTTGAATGAAAATACTGATTTTAATTATTGAACGCTGACTACGTAATTTCCCAAGGGAGTAGAGTTATTATTTATATCCTTAAGTAAAAACAATCTTCCTTGTTTTTCTTCCATCAAATAGTTTGTACAGTTTCTTATGTACAATTTTCATTTCAAAGTAGTATCACGTAAATTTAACCTTTGTAAGTAAAATAAATTAAAACGATTAGGGTTTTAAATTGGTACTATCTGTAAAGTTAGTGATATGATATGTAAAATGTTTACTCATAATCAAATTATGCCTTCTATACAAATTCAAATCGTCTGAAGTTATTGCAATCGAGCTGATTACGTCTCATGTCAAGCAATTTGAATTTAAACCCGAACCAGGTGGAGCCCCCGAATTAATACTTTTCCCACATCTTACAAGGTGAATGCACCTAAACTCAAAATATCTTACAATACCTAACGTAAAATTGCTAAGCTGGCTAAAAATTATTAAATATTAGCATAGGGCACGACTTTTACAGTCGTCTTAGATCTTTATTCTAGTAATTGGTTTAAGTTACTGATCAAATTACGGCAAATTCATGGCTATAAAGTACCAAACTTGCAAAATCAACTCCATGAGTATGTAGCAAAGAATTTGAAAATTACTTTTTCAGAATGCTAATCTGTTTAATGACAACGACAAAACACTTTAGTTTTATTTGTGAAATACGTTTAAAACAAACAGGTGAATGTTGTCTGTCACTTTACAGTTTCCCTTGCACAGTTGAGCACAACAAGAAATAAGTGAAACAAGGACTTGCATAAGAAACCATGGGGTTTATAATGTAAACGTTATATTTTATGTATTTTATTGGGTGGAAAATGTTGTAAAGTGTTTTTTACATCCTCTTAAATGTAGAGATGCCATTAATGTTAACGTTAATGAAACTATTTACACACATAACTACCTAGGGCTAACTAGTACTTAAGAAGCAGCGTATTATAACAAGTAGACAGGATCATATTAGTTATTGGCTGAGTAAGGAAAACATGATGGCTCTGTGTCGGTAAAAAGGAATTTACACAGACTTTTAACTTAAATACAGTAAATAAAACGCATTGAACAAAACATTTGTTATAATAATAATACAAAATAAAAAAATAACTCGTCAAGTTTAAATATACCACTATTAAATTTAGAACTTAACGCACTAATAGTGTAAAATGTTGTGTTGTGTGTATTTAATATTGTACCTCAGTAGAATTATACAAAAACATATATTCTTATTATTATTAACTTTATTTTTAATTATTAAAACTATACCATATTTAAATATACCTTAAAGTTCTTAGATTTATATTTTTTAATAAAAATAAACGGTTTGTTTACATATCCCAATCGTAACATATACTTTACATTCTCAGTGTCATGTCAGGTCTGTCTCTGGTCAATATACGTATTCTCTGGTCAATGTCTCGATTTATTCTGTCTGCTTGTCCTGCATCTGTTTGTTTAGGAACAAGCTTATCTATTATATCTCCCATTTTTACAAAAAAATATATAACAATTCCTTCATGTTATTAAACGTTTGATGTACAAACTTAATCTAAGTTACAAACTTAAAATTATAAACATAAACTAAATATTAAACTGGATTGCCAACTTTAAATCCATTAAATTGTAAATATAAACTAAATATTAAACTAAAATATGAACTTTATACATTTAACCTTTCGGGTGGTCTGACAATCCTCCCAAATCTTGTTCTGTATTCAGATTGGTTTGAGGTGACAGGTGTAGGCCTATATTGTAATTTGCTAGGCGACATTTTAGTATCTAGAGTATTATGTTTTTCTATTAAATAATCATCTGCCTGCCACCCATTTAAATGTTCCTTTGCTGGAAAGGGACGAATATGCCTTCTGTTTCTTCTATAAACTCTTTTATTTTCAAGATTTACTAAATTGTAAGATCTAGGCTCTTTACGTTTGTTTAAAATTTTTGACTTAATCCAGTTGTTTTTATGTTTCATTAGTACTGGCTCATTATTTTTTAATTTTGACAAGGGTTTTTTTTATCGTAATATCTCTTTTGTATTTTTTTGCCTAAGAACTAAGCTTTGTCTTACTGCCTTACATACTTTAGGTTTTAATAGGTTTTTATTACAAGGTATTATTGATCTCAACTGCCTACTAAAGAGAATTTTTTCAGGTGATGGTAAATTATCAGATATTGGAGTGTTTCTATATTCCAATAAGGCTAAATCAAAATCTGTGTTATCAATTTTTGTCTTTTTAAAAATATTTTTTATATTTTGTATAACCCGCTCTACCATCCCATTAGATTGTGAGTAGTGAGGACTGGTAATAGTGTGTTTAAATTCCCATTGTCTTGCAAATTGTTTAAATAATTCCCCTATGAAACAAGAATCATTAGCTGTAACTAATGTTCTTGGAATACCATGCCTGCTGAAAATTTTCTTTAGGCAGTTTACAATGTGGGAACTAGATATATTATCTAACAATTGTATTTCTGGATATTTTGAGAAATAATCTACAACTAATATGCATTCAGCAATATTTTTCCAGGGTAGGTTAGGTACACTATGTTGTAATAAAGGTTCTTTATAGAATGACCAAGTGAAACTTGTATAATGATTGTTTTACATATTTTAAGCATACATCTAATGCTCCTTGTGTTTTTCTTTTGGACCTTTTAGTGTTAAACACTGGTTCAACTAAAGGCCTATTTCAACTAATGGCCTATTACAACTAGGACTATTTCAACTAATGGCCTATTTCAACTAATGGCCTATTACAACTAGGAATATTTCAACTAATGGCCTATTACAACTAGGACTATTTCAACTAATGGCCTATTACAACCAGGACTATTTAAACTTATGGGCTATTTCAACTTTATGCCTTGTTCAACTCCATGCCTAATTCAACTTTGTGCCAAACTCAAATCCACATTTAATTCTGCTTCATAGTCATTTCAACTTTAAACTCTACATTTCATTAAGTACTCTACAGTTATAATATATACTAGTGGACATGGCAATGCTTCGCTATTGCTTGGTTTACCTAACCTAAAATTATATTCAGTTTTTGATCCAAATCAGTTGTTGATCAAAATCAGCTGTTGATCAAAATCAGCTGTTTTAAGCTTTTCATACGAACAGCTGTTTTTTGTGCCCCTGATAAAATCAAAAGAAATCTTTCTTCTTCTTCCTTAAGATTGACCTTCCATAAGAATAACATGGGAACTTTAAAAGCCACTGGGGCAGAGCCCAAGGGACTTATTCAAAAATGTAAGGCCAGTTTGCAAATCTACGCGACACGCTCTTTCCAATGAGACGTCAATGGATAAAATCGGTTAAGAAATGGCGGAGGAGTTCAACCGACAAAGTTTCATGTAGCGTATTAATTATATAGATTTATGTATCACCACCAACTTTAAATAACTTTATAAGTCTACAAAGTAATTCTGTTTCGTCAAAGGTGATTTGTTTTATGTGATTTGTTATGAGTTTGAGTTGATCTTCTTTTACTTTTTAAGGCTATATGTATATATATATATATAAAACCTTTTTTTGAAATTTTCTTTTAACCAAAAACTGGGAGGCGATGCTGGCAATTTAGATTAATCCAAACCCCCAGGGTTTCATCCAAATTCTTTTAGTGACGTCACAAATATATATATTCTTTCACTTTTACTTTTATATATTTCTAAAACCTTAAGTTAAGTTGGCCAACTATAAAATATAATATAATAGATATATTTAATTCCATATACATACAAATGTTAGGTTAAGTGCATTTACATAGGTAAACTCTACCATTCTTGTTAAACAATTTATTCTGTTGTTATGATACACAACACCTAACGTTGTGCGACTATGATGTATTTTCTGTATAAAAAAAACATTTGAATTAATTGGGTGGGATTGTTAATAATTAATTTTAAGGGAAGGGTTTGTTTATTTTTTGTTTTAATAAAGATATATAATTAAATTGTAAACTTTTTTTTAAATTAAGGGCGCATAAATAATCTGTGTAATTTTCTTAAGGGCATATAACATTCTTTTAACAATAAACAAAATAGTTTATTAAATATTCTAAGGAGTTTTCTTTGTTATACCATTGTGAATGGGTGATTCAAGGCTTCAGGTTCGTCAATTAAGGTGAGCAAATAACATAGTTACTTAAATATTTTGAATATCTCTTTACAAGTAAATTTTGATAGTAGGTTGACATGTGCCGTCTTTTGGTGACCCAGTACACTTTCCTAATTTTGTTACAGACTGGCACAGTACTCTTTAATGAATTTTTTACTTGGATTTCATCAAATATTTCTTTTGTGATTATATTTACTTCTGCTCCTGTATCAATTTTAAAAGTAACTAACTTATGTTCTACTAACATTTCAGTGCACCATGACTTTTTTCAGAAATCACTTTAATTTCACCCAAAAATAGGTTATCACTATCACTCATAACAATATTAACTTTTTTATTTTTGCACATTTTTGCAAAATGATTTAAACTATTACACTTGGCACATTTCTTGCCAAATGCTGGACACTTGAACATTTTATGCTCATAACCGCACTTTGAACAACACTTATTAATTTTCGTTGAATGATTTCTTGAAGTACTGCTCTGTACATTTGAAGTATAACCATCCCTTCTTATCTGTGGCCTTCTTTGGTTGGAATTCGAAGAAAAGCAGCTGTTTGATGAAGGTGAACTTTGGTTCCGTTGCCATCTTTCCTGTTGATTACTGTCCACTTTGTACAAGTGTGCTTCTTTTCTTGATTCTGCATAATGTATATTTTCAAGTTGTAACTTGGCCCTTTCTGCGGTTCTACATATTTCTATGGCTTGATTTAGAGATAAATCTTTAATTCTTAACAGCCTATCTTTTATAGTGTTGTCTCTAATACCTAAAATCAGTCTATCTTTAATTAGAGAGTCAGTTAGCTGAGCAAAATCACAAGTTGAGCTTAATTCACGTAGTTCTGTCTCATAATTATCAATTGATTCGTCCGTTTTCTGCTCACGTAAAACAAATATGTGTCGTTCATATGTCACATTTTTAACAGGCACAAAATATTCATTACATTTTTGAATGACTACATTTATATCATTTTTGTTTTCCGTCCCGGAATAAACAAAGTTGTTATAAGTTCTCAAGGCTTTATCGCCTATCTTACTTAATAAAAGAGCTATTTGGTACTCACTGTCTTCTTTGTTACACTTATTTGCTGTGATATATATTTGGAACTTTTGTTTAAAAAACAACCAATTTTCAGACATATTACCAGTCCACGATAGTTCCGACGGCACTTTGATATTCGGCGTGTTTTGAATAACCGAGATAGACGATTTTTCGCTTTCACTTTTGATTGTCATTTTTTTTTTTTAAATACACTTTAACTTTCCCTATACTGAAACTCTTATTTTATTGTAAAAGACTGCCAAATGTTCGAATAATTTTCCCTACTACTTTACATACAGACCATTGGTCCTACCGACTGCGCCATGTCATGTCAGGTCTGGGTACTGAAATAAGATACGTATTCTCTGGTCAATGTCTCGATTTATTCTGTCTGCTTGTCCTGCATCTGTTTGTTTAGGAACAAGCTTATCTATTACACTCAGTGTATAGATAGAAGTGTAATATTTTGTTAAGATATCATCCATGTTGTTTACATGATAGAAGCAATATTTATCCAGAATCAACCCTTCGATTGTAAAAGCTGAAACGTCAACAAAGTCCAAAACTAAAGCTATTAAAGAATGTTTGTTTGAAAAGCCGACTTTGTTTGTGAAAGTGTTTCCTCAGAGTGATCTTGATATCCTTATGTCAGAAAATTAATTTAAAATAAAAACCTACAATAAAACCAAATTAATAACAACTTATAATATAATGTATGCGCTAAAACAGTGTCCACTTGTCCTCTGACAAAAATATATACTTCAATATTAGATCTAGTCTGAGGATCTTCGTCTCCTGATGCTTTAACTAGATTAGTTTTTATTGAGTAAAGCAATAAACATGGATTATTACGCTACGGCACACAGACGCCAATTTTATGTGCAATATAAACTGAATAAACATCTACTGCCTCATTTCAAATTTTATAAGTATAATGTTCAAGTATTGTGTAAAGAAATTCTTAAATGTTGCATAGACAAACCAAACAAATAAAAACAAAAAATACGTTATTGTGTGATCTTTTTTTCATATAGGTTTTTGAAGGTTGTTATAGTTGATTAGCTGACTATCTTTAACAATTTAACACAACAACTTTTTATCTTTATTTAAGGTTATTTTACTGTTTTGCTTTAAAACTTCTAAACATTTAAAAGCTACTATTTAATAAAATTTAAACTTGAACTGTACTTATGAGAAATAACACTATATAAATAAAACACAGAATACAGTTTCTCATAAAAAAACGTGTAATACTTCAAACGCTTTTCGATACCAGGTCATCATCATCAGTAAGGGTTACAAATAAACGTTTTTATGAGAAACTGTGTTCTGGTTTTTATGTATATATTACTATATAATGTTATAAATACCAGTGGGTAAAGCGATTTTTAAAGATATTTGTATTATATTAAATATTCTAAATCGTCAAGTATATAACTTTTTACTAAGCAATATTTGTAAACCCATTCCCTCTGGACGTGAGTCATTACTTCATATTTAATGTCTTCTCATAGTTGTGTATAATTATTCTGTATCCTATAACAATACCTTTCTTGAGTCAACCGGAATCTAGCAAAGCAAGAAAGGTCCCAAAGCAGTTTTACGTCAACTGTAATATTGAATATTATGTATTGAACAAATTATTTCTTTTAGGTCTTTTTGTTTCGTGTACCTCATATACAATATATATTTTTTGCTATCCACATTTAAGAACAGATAATCACTTTGTTATAATTGTGATTGCTCACAATAGCCTACTTGTCTATATAAAAATTTAGTATAAAGAACTCAACACTTAATTTACATGGAACTATTTTTAATTTGTTGATAAGGATTTGAATTAAGATTACACAACAATTCCTAACTACCTAACCTAAGAATTTACATACTTTACATTTTGAAAGCCCTCAGTTACAACAGATGAAGGGAACATTTTTAAGGGAGGAGTAAAATGCCTTTACAAGAATGCTTTGTGTTTGTACAACAAAAGAAGGTCTTCTTTCTTAGAAGCGAGATATGGAAATTGCATAGTTTATTATAACAAAGCAAAGGATAAAACACAAATAAAAGGTAAACGTTAAATTTAAAATTGTTGTCAGATGTACAAATAGTTAGTATTTTTTAATAAAATTAATTCATTGTATTGTCTCAAAAGGGGAAATAATTTTATAATAATAAAATTCTCCAAAGTGCTTTTTTAAAAAAATAACAATACAAACTATAGTAAATTGGCTGCACTTTAAACTTAGTGCAAAAATTACATTCGGTGTTTTGTTTCTATCACATTCTATATTTTTATAAGGTAAAAATATATTTAACACTACCCTTTTCTCTTAACTGAAAACCATGTATGTAGAATATGCATATTAAAAATTGTATATTAATATTTAAGATTGTATATTCTTTCTCGATATTAAAATCATATATATGTAGAATTAAAGTATGCATTATTTATTTCAGTTTAAAGGAATAATTTATAAATTGTATTCATGATTTTATGCTGTATTCATTAAGATATTATAATATCACTGTTAACATGTTTGTATATTCCTAATATTAACTCACACATACATACAAATAATTTACAGTTGTACACTATACTAAAGTTAAATGTCCTATTAAAATAAGAAATAGTTATATAAGAACTTACAACTGTTACAAAATATAAATTTATTTATTTGTAATTTGTGTATGCCTGCACTTTATGCAAGTTAAACTTTTGAAGACACATGAATAGGGTTTAGCCATGTTTGAACAGGACTTGCCAGGTTCCAAGTGTAACAGACTGGGCTAATGCATTTACCTCTCGGCCACCCGCTTCTCTATTTATTCACCAAAAGTTACCATACTAGATAAATACAGCATGAATAAAAAACTTTATATATAAAAAGAAGTAATTACTATAATAATAAAAATCGTATTTAGCCTAATGTACAATTCATGCTTTCATTTCAGTAGACTTATTCAAATTGTTGGCACCTTCTGGAACGTTATTGTATTTAGTCACCCTAACAATATGCTTATTGTATTTTTTTAACGAGGGATGAATTCAATTTTATTCTGCCTGTCTTTATCTCCTTATATACATCTATTCAACTGCATAATACAGAAAGTATAATTAATGTATATTTATATTGTTATTTTGGTTCCGTTAAAGCAGATAAAAGGGGAAAGAAAACTCTTGTTAACATGATTAAGGAAGTTTTAATATTAGCAAGCTCTCTCGTTATTGGAGAATTGAAGAACCTAAAATAAAGGCGATTGAAAATGTCTCTGAACAAGTATTTTATAAATAAATTTGTGTGTTGGTTAGAAATGTCCAATAAAATATATGTTTAGATCAACAAAGAGTTCTGTTCTTAATTTCCTCCAATAACAAAGGATATACAAAGCTAAAATAAGACTATTGAATTGAAAATCTCTCCAATTTTTATAGAATATAAATACTGCGTTGATAAAATAAGTTTTGTGGTTGTTTTTATAAATCTGAAAAATAAGATATCCGCTTTTCTTTATTAGTTCATGTTCTACAATAATGTTATTAAAACAACTCAATAACCACTCAACTTTTTAAAGGCATTGTCGGTCATACATGTAAAAGCCAACATACACTTAAATTACCCATTTTACGAATGTTTTATTTTTTGATAAGCTGCAACTTTTTCTGTGTAAGTTAAGTTCCTTAAAACACAAATATACAATAAATATTATACATTTAATTAATAACATAAGTATTTTTGTTGCAAACATTTTATAATAACAAATGTCTGAGTAAAATGTAAAAAATGAGTTTCCAATACAAGTAATTACGGAGAGTTTAAAAGAAATAAACTAAACACATAAAATAAATTAAAAGTAAATTGTTTATTGGATAGTAACTAAAATACAAATATACAATACATATTATAAATGTAATTAATAAAATAAGTACTTTAGTTGCAAACATTTTATAATAACGAATGTCTGAGTAAAATGTAAACAATGAGTTTGCAATACAAGTAATAACGGAGAGTTTAAAATAAATATCCTAAATATATAAAATAAATTAAAAGTAAATTGTTTATTGGATAATAACTAAAACAGTTTACCAGCTTTGGAAGAAAGTTATTTGGTTTTATTCCAGCTGCAGTATATTTTCTTGTTTGTATTATTTGACTATCACTGTTGAGCCAGGTTGTTTGTTATACCCGAAATATTTAAATACCAACGCAGGCTCTATAAAGGGCTTAGTAAATTTACATTTGATATTTATAGTGCGTAAAAGTATGCAAATTAGTTGATTATTTTAAAAAGTTGCCAACAACCCTGTAACTGTTAGAAAAATTACTCTTTGTAGATTATTATGTATGAATTTAAAATGTAAATTTTCATAATGTCGTATTAAGGTACCACAGAAGTAAACTAAAACTTCTAATTATAATTTTAGCAAGGACTTTATATTTTTTCTAACATTAAACGTTGCCAGTTATTTAAAGAAACTAGTCAATACTATAAGCCGGAATTTAAAAAAATTGAACATAATAATGGATTACGGATACACTAAAAATCGTTTGATTTATTTGTTGATATGATTTATTTGTAGATCAAATATGACTGAGGATGTCGACTTTGTCTTTCAAACGCGTTTGTCTAGTAGACGTATATTTATAAGAATTGAGTTCTGTGTTTCATTCTTCGAAATAATGTTTTCTTTATAATATGTAAAGCTATACACGTGTATTGTAAATGTAAGAGTAAACAATAGGCTACTATTTCATGATTTAACGCGATTAATGTATTTATTTTCTAATAAAGGTATTATGCTAAATCATTGTTTTTATTAAATCGGAAAGGATAATGGTTCCGCTATAGACTGAAGCCTAAAACTTTAACTGAAACTTTATGCTTAACTTTAACTAAACATAATTCTTATAGTTCACTATGTTTTGAAAAGCATTTCTAAGGGTAGTATGTAAATATAGTTCATAGTTTAGCTGGTAGAAGTAATAATACAAATAATAACTCTTATTATATCTATCGTATCTTAAAAGTAACTTAATTATACAAAACAAAAAAGAACAGCTTTTTATAAGCTCCTCTAAACATTTTGTGTAGCTATTTACATGAGACAGTACTTTTTGGCAAAGTTCAAAACTGTATTTACCTGTAACATAATGCAACCATTCCTACAGCAAGCAATTAATTTTCTTTCGATAGAAAAGGGCTAAAAATTCGTAATATTTATGTTGTTATTTTTACTGCAGTTATGAGGAGTTTTCAGGAGGTATTGTTTATAAACGCCAAAAAATTTAAACTTCTTGAAATATTTTAAAATAAAAATAATTCTTTACAAGAATGTAATACAGTAATTAATTATAAATATTGCCACAAATAGAGCATCCAGCATATAACACAATACCATGTAAGAGATGCCAGTGATTTAACTAATAATGGTAGAATTATGCAGCACTTAAAGTTTTGCTAAATTAATTTTATAAATAACAGTATAATTTCTAACTTTCAAAGTTTAACGCAATTTTATTTTCATTTATGTATATAAACTATCTAAACAAATTTAAATTATTCAAGAAAAAGTACTAAAACCCCCTATTTGAAAGTCGATGCCTATTCAAATAGGCACAAAGTTTATAGCCTTAAATTTAAACAAAGAAATTTATTAAAACTTGTTTTATATATGTAATATATTATTCTGCATTAAATTTGTATCGATTCCGTGTAAAAGTAGATATAACATTTTTTTAATAAGTAAATAAATTTATGTATTTTTAATAATAACAAAAAAAAACACTTACTTATTTAGAAATAATTATATATAAAAAAAAAACAATAATAAAATCCTAACTTAAAATTTGTTTCAACAAATTAAATCTTTTAATGTCAAGGTAAAGAAAATATTTTAACCAAATTTATTTGTAAATATGATTTTAAACATTATTTTGTAACAACAAAGTTTTTTTATTTAGGTTTATGTTCCTTAAATATATTCTGCATTGTGTAATGCATCGTTTTTCCTAAAGAAACGGTAACTTTTTTCTTTCTTCGTTTTGTTTTTATGAACTCGGAGACAAGAAGACTGTCAAATAATTTGCAACTGATTCCTTATTTCAACTTGTTTTCTTATTTTTTTGTATTTTATAAGAATATTTAAGACGTATATGTTACATTTTTCAGTCAACCGTTGTGCCGTTGTACAATAATCTGTTGAGTTATAAAAAACAGAAATATATTTCAAATTAAATATGAGTATAAACATTTGTTGGCGGTAAAATGTATTTCTAGCAGGTGTTCGCATATTAAGAAGATATTTAAAACAAATTTTATAACGATGAACCGTTCTTCAATTAATAAAAAAATAACTCACGAACTTCCAATGTTTCGTCATTCATCCATAAAATAATTTTGTTTATAACTTTTTCCATAACAGTCAGATGAAATTAGTCAGTAAAACTTATGTCCAAAATCAATTAAATGGTTTATAATACAGTTATTGTTTAATATTTATAAGTACATCTAAAGATCGAATTTAATTGACAAACTAGTATTTTTTCAAGATTTAAAAATATGTGTTTGTACATAAACGCATAACATGTTTCAGTAAGGGCAAAATAAACAATTTAAGGAAAATTTTAATTTTTAAGAAAGTTTTAGTAGACTTCTTAAGAAATGTTTGATCAAAAGTACAAAAATAAAGGATAACTGAAGCTTATTTATAATAATTTTAATAATAAATTTTGCCAAAAGCATCATTTCTCTTACATCTTATCATGCTGAATAAATACTAATATTTTTTGGCAAAATATAATTACTATATGTAAAAATAAAAATAAACTCTGTAAAAAAAGTCTTTTATTTTAAAGAACAAATATAGGCTACGTTTTAAACATGATTGTTTAAACTAAACTATAAAAAAAAACTAAAAAAAACTTGTCTACTATCAGAGGAGTAGTATGTTTTACACTGCAATTAAAAGCCAGTCAAAACACAAATTATTGTAGTCAAACGTATAACTAACTGTACTTCATGTTGGCCTGTATTATATAACCAAAACAACAAAAAATATTTTTATACACAAGCAATTCAACGTTTTCATTTTCCGTAATAACCAAGTTGAAAGAACATGCAATTTTACTCATACGAGTATATTTTCATCTTAATATTTTACACAAAATGTTATTTTGTCTTATTATTATTGTTTTATATTTGATATTTTATGTTAAGGTTGTATACATTCTCGGATTTAATTAGTAAAGGAAAGTTTCTGAAGTCATTATAAATTTGTCATGTTATTTTCTTATACATTATTTCATTTTATATAGTTAATATAAGAACATTTTTATTTAAAATAGCTACAGTAGTGACGTGATAAAACAAAATCAGGAACTATAATTTGTTTAATATTAAAGCAAAAACATTCACATAACATAATATAATCAAAATATTAATTAATTCATAAAAAAAGTTATTTTCTGTAATTAAACTACCTATAAATGAAAGCAAAATATAAATATTTAATTTACCATTAATAGGTAAATGCTTTATATTATCTTCTACATGTTTTGTTTGTATACCATTAATTTGCTTAATATCATCATATGACCCGTGTACACTAAACATTGTTTGAATTCTATTTTATTCCTTTGTGCTGGTTATTGAGGATGATTATGTTTATGAAAATAACATATGTACAGTATCATATGTACAGTTACTATACACTTAAGTACAATTTTTATAAACAAGAGGTGTTTAATTAGTCTTAAAAATGTACTTAAATATTTAATATAAAGTAACTACCAAAGATTATCATTATATTTTATTGGAGGAATAAACAAATGAGGAAGGCTAATTTTACATTTTAGCTTCATAAACTAACTCATTCTTGTCTGTAATTTTTGTGCCATATTTAAACAATTTAATACTAATTTAAAATAAATAAAACTATCCCACTGAATGCAAACAATGGCGTTGCTGCACAATCTTGAAGCTGTGGTAACAATGTGTATGCATAACGTTTTAAAGAAATAAATGCAAATGCTGAGTTAAGCTTGTATCGCAATTACATACTGGAAAAACTAAAATTATAAGAAATAAATTAATGAATACACAATTTTAAAACACTAGTAGAATAATCATCTTCCAGGTTGTTGTCAACTTACAAACACTATTGTATATTCCTTTAATATATGAAACCAATATCTAAAAACTAATAAACTAATTAACAACTTACAGATACCCCAACAATTAACAACTTACAGATTCATATCATACATATGAAAAGAAATAATTATAGATTTAAATATAAGTTAAATATTTCTAGAAAAAATTGTATTGTTCTTCGAGGCCAAGAAGTAGGTGTCTTTACAATGTGTCTTTACAAGATGATTCCCTTTCAGATGCAGGATATAATGAGAAAATACCAAAATCGCTTCTGGGCCAATTTATGTATAGCATTTTACATTGTACTTTATATAAAAAATAAAATTATTGTAATAAAATTAATTTATTCTAATTAAATTTATTTGATAACAAACTTTTTAGTAAGAAAATAAATAATAATTTTTTAATACATTAGATAATTATTCTTTTACGTTTACTTGTTAACAATAAAACTTATATTGCACTTTGATTCGTTAAAATTCTCAATTCTTGTTGAAGCAATAATTATGTGTATAGGCCTATGTTGAAACTTTTTCAATACCTTCAGATGCTTGTTCCCCGCTCTTATCATAAAAATCTCAATTGAAAGAAAACATAAGTTAGATATTACAGCAATTTAGCATTTTCTCATTATTTTATTCATAATAATTTAGGTTAATCGTATTACCTTTTATTAGCAGTGTAGTTGTATTGTTGTTGAAATCATCTTAGTCCGTTAAGTGATTCCCCAGTCTAGGCAAAGAGCTGTTTCCAAAGCTACTAGTACATATGGGAACTGACTACTGTATTTTCTGTACATTAAATTGAACAAATATTTACATTTTTTGAGGTTGCTTTTTGTTCCTTGGGTAACCTTGTCTGTATATCTAAAATGACAAATTCTTAACATTTAAACCTATTTTTCTCATCAACGTTTCCCTGCTGCATGTTTTCTGTATTTCATTGTATCAATTTTAGCAACTGAAATTAAATTGTTAATGTACTCTTTAATTTTTAATCTTTTTTAATCTTTTTTATTATAATTATAATTCCAAATTGTAAAGATCCCGATTTCTCTAAAACTATATTCAGGACCATCTTAAATTTGTCCTTAAATTTACTCTAAAACCTTTCCCTTCAATTACGGCTCGTTTCGCTTCAAAAACCCTCTTTATATGTTGTGTAAGTCAGCAATCGAATTATCACCATACTTTTATTATTGTTTAACAAAAGTAACTCTACTTAAATTTCATTCACCACAATAATTAACATTTACTCGAAACAATAATCTGCCTTAAACCGTGAGTACATTATTTCTAATCCGCAGGACTGATACTCCGACTCAAACTTGTCCTAACTACAAATTTAACTTTTGAAAAAATACATCCTTAGAAAACATTTTGTTTCTTTTACAACAGCGAACAAGTTATTATATTCATTTATTTTTTTTATTTTTTTTCAGGATGAAAAGTAAAATTCTTTTGACAGTAAAACTGAATCAGAATTGTTTGTGGGTTGGTTTACCTGGTAAAGTTAAATGCAAACAACTGCTTGGCAGCGCAATCCCCGAGGCTGTGGTAACGATCTGTATACATTCGGAAGATATGTAAATGTTTATTTACTTTCGGGATTGCATGCTGAAAACACTAAACTTTTGTAAAGTGAAATGATTGACTAAATAATGTTATAAATATATATTTTATAAGAGCTCCACAAAATTTACATATTGAAAAATTTTTATGGAAATTATCGTAAGTCAGTATTGGTAATAATTTATAAATATAAAAAAATATAAATTAAAAGCTTGATTAAAATGTATCAAATAAAAAAAACTATTTATCTAATGACTAATAATTAAATATAAATATTGTATCTAACAAATGGTAATATTCTTGTATATAATATTAAAAATATGTTTTTTATTACCTTTTAGTCCCACTATCCTCACTATTACAAAAAAAAAAACAAAAAAAAAAACAAAAATTATAATAAAAAATAAATAACTCACCTACCTCTATATGTAAATACAAAACAATGAAAATAAATTAATACGAATATTTATTAGGTAATATAAAATGCATTTAAGTAAGAAATGTATGAACAAATATTTGTGTTGATTATTGCACGAACAATTATTTGTGTTATAAAATAAATTTTTTTTAATTATAATAATTATAGGGACCCAATTAAATAAGAGTTTTATATCCTGAAGCATGAAATGGAGCCAACGGAGAATGCAAGTATTTAGCTTGTCTAATTGCACAGTAATTACACATCTGCAACCAACTATACTCTTGGGGACAGACTACTAATTGTTCAAGGGAACAATTCTTACCGATTGGGAACTTGGTTTAGTAATTAATTGTACTTATTTAGAAAAAAATAACTCAAAGTAAGATGCTGATGATCAATGCGACACATTGATTGTTCGCTCGGATGCTGGTCACAGGGAGGGCGATGTCATCTGCTGGGGGACGGATTTGGTTTGGCGGTGGTTGGTCCTTGGGCGGGTGGTGTGGTCATCTGGTGTCGGGCTGGGGCGGGTCCTGGTCCATGGGTTGGTCCTCGGGTTGGGCCGCCTGGTCCTGGTCCATGGGTTGGATGAGTTGGTCCTTGGGCGCTGGACGTAGATCATCGGAATGGACCTTGGAAAGTCCGTCGTGCTGCCGTACCCAGTACGTGTTTCCACCAGCGTGTGACTCCACTGGAAAAGGTCCCGACCACTTCGGGGCGAAGCCGGCGTGGAAGTTGGCATGCGCACGAGACATTGGGTGTGTTCGTCGCATGACTAGTTCTCCGGGTTGGTATTTCGTTATGTTTAGTGGAGTCGTTTGGGCGTACTTTCCTTGATAAGCACGCTGCTGGCGGATGGCGAAGTCACGGTTTTGTTGCCGGGTTGGCTCGACAGGCGACGGATTCTTCCATTCCCCGGGACGTTTGATATTATGTCCTAGCAACGCTTCGCTAGGTGAAACGCCGATCGCCGCATTCTTCCTGGTCCGCAAATTAAAAAGTACCGCGGGAAGATGTTGGTCCCACCGAGTGTGGTCGTCGCCGAGAAGGTGTAACCGGAGACCGACCTTCAAACTTTGATTTCGACGCTCGGTTGGATTTGCCCGCGGATGATATACGGCGGTTGTCCAGTGCAGGATGTGGAGACGATGGCAGAAGCGTTGCCAGGTGGTACTTTGAAACTGTGGCCCGTTGTCCGATAATATCGCGCGCGGATATACCCAACGAGGGAAGAACTCTTAGTTTAGAATGCGCGTGATATTAACGGTTTCCGATGAGGCTATCGGAAAGGCCTCCGTCCATCTTGTAAACAGGTCCGTGACCACTAAGATAAACCGTTTTCGCCGTGGCGACTGAGGATACGGTCCCATGATGTCGATTCCTAGGGTAACGAACGGTGCTGTCGGCTGATGTGGACGGAGCTTGTCGGGATTGTTCCGGCGGCTGCTTTTGACGGCGGAGCAGAGAAGGCAGTTGGTTACGAACCGATCGACGTCCTGACGAATTCCCGTCCATGTATAAAACTTGCTGATGGCGCGCAGAGTTTCGTCGCGGCCTGGGTGGCCGGCTGCAGGGTCGTCGTGGTAGTGAGTGAGAACTCTCGGCGTTAGCATGGTGGGGACCAGGGTGGTCCACTTGCCGTTGGATTGTTGTTGCCAGGCACCGGAATTGTCCTGTCGGTGGTCCTGGTAAAAGCGTTGTTCCTTCGGCGAGCGGTTATGCTTATTCCGCGTCAGTTCCCACTTTCTAGCCAGACTTGCGATGGCGGGGTCGTCTTCTTGTCCTTCTCTAACTTCGTCGTCTATAGTGCGCGGCATTGTGACGTTGACTATTGGTGGTTCGTTGGTAGTGGTTGGTGTCCTGGTCGGAGGTAACATACGGGCGAAATCGTGTACATCGGCGGTAGCAGTTTCTTCTCCAGGAGTCCTTGATAAGGCGTCGGGTAGATCGTTTGCGGTACCTGGGCAGTGCTCGACCTTGAAGCTATATTCTTGTAGCAGCAATGACCAGCGTGTCAGTTTGGCTTTGGTATCTTTCATTTTATTGAGCCATACCAGGCTTCGATTATCCGTTCGTAGTGTGAAGGGTTTACCTTCCAGGTATGGCCTATATCTCTTGATTGCCCATACTACGGCGAGACACTCCTGCTCATTGCTGTGGTAGCGACGTTCGGCGGCGTTTAGTTTGGCACTTGCCCACGAGATGATGTTCCTTGTTCCTGTTGTTGACTCCTGGTATAATACCGCTCCGACTCCGTAGCCGCTTGCATCCGTTTGGAGAGTGAAGTGAAGCTGGTCATCCGGACGAGATAATGGTGAGGGACTTTTTAGGGCGAGTTTAGTTTCGGTGAATGCAACGTTGGCCTTTTCGGTCCATCTGAATTTGTTGTTGGACAGAAGGTCCGTCATTGGCGCTACGAGGGTCGAAAAGTGAAGTACATATTCGCGTACCCAGTTGCATAGCCCTAAAAAGCTCCTTAGCTCTCGCCGGGTCCGGGGTGGTTTCGCTGCCTGTATGGCCTCCAAGTGTGCCGTCTGTGGCTTGTTTCCGTCCCTGGTTACCACATGACCTAAGTAATCCAGGGATTCTTTCCCGAGGTGGCACTTCTCCACTGCGCATGTCAGTCCGTGCATCGTTAGTCTTTCCAAGACACGCTCCAAGTGCCCCGCATGTTCTTCCCACGTTTTACTAAATATGATGACGTCATCCAGGTACGCCTTGCAGTAGTCCATATCGCATCCTGCAAGTACGTCCTGCGACATGAGGCGTTGAAAAGTGCTTGGAGCGTTCTTTAGTCCGAATGGCATCACGGTGAACTGATAGCTGCCACCGTCGGGAGTTGAAAACGCGGTGTACTCCTTGGAGGCCTGGTCCATTGGGATCTGCCAGTATCCGCTTTTTAGGTCGAGAGTCGAGAATATACTAGCCGTTCCGAGATCCTTCAATGCCTCGTGGATGATCGGCATCGGGTGAGCGCTGTCCTTAGTTATTTCGTTTAGCCGCCTATAGTCGACACAAAATCGCGGTTTCCCGTCCTTTTTTTCGACCATGACGACCGGTGAACTATACGGTGATGACGACGCTTCCGCGATACCGTCCGCAAGCATTTCCCGTACTTGTTCGCGGATTATCTGGCGCTTAGCCGGCGTGCAGCGGTACGGTGCGATTTTAAAAGGCGTATTGTTTTTTAAAATGATCTCGTGGCTAGTCGTTCTCGTCCTTCCCAATGGACCGTTGTTATGAAACGCGCTTGTGTTTCGCTGTAGGATGGCGTTGAAGTTGTTTTTATGTTGGTTCGGTATATTGTTTTGGAAGTCCTGGGTGGTGATGGTTTTCCCCGCTGGTTGGCTACGGCGTCGCGTTGTCCAATATGCGGTACTTCGCCGCTCTTTCCCGAACGTAACGCACTCTCTATTGAAGTCCAGGGTGGCTTCCGACATCGCCAACCAGGGGTATCCTAGTAGCATTCCCTCATTCAAATCCTCTGCTACTAGGAATTCCACTTCCATTTCCTCCGTTCCTATTTGTATGGATATCGCCAGCTGCCCTAAGATTTCGAGTCGTAGATTCCTGTGAGCTAGCTGGGCGTATCTTGGTCCGGGTTTCAAATTCGTTTTCTGATTGGCCGATAGTAAATTATTTCTTAAGAAATTTCGACTGGCGGCAGAATCCAGTAAGGCGGTGGTTTCGGTGTTGCCTATTGTTACCGGAATTCTCGGCACTTCTTCCCCAGTCGCATTTAGGCCCCCGTTCATTTCTGGGAGGCCGGTACGTCGGGCGCGCGTCCGGACCTCTTCCCGTTTCCCGCTGTCTTGTCTGTCGTTGGCCTTTCTGGACAGTCGGCGTTCCAGTGGTAGCCAGGACAGTGGTAGCCCTTTGGCAGCGGTCGTACTTGCTGCCTCATCATCGGCGGCCTATATCTTTCTGGTTGCTTCGGCATTTCTTTGGCTGTTTTAGCCGGTACTGTTTTGATCTCCTCGGAGATGTCGCTTTCGATTGTCGTGGCCAGTTCAATGAGCTCATCCATGTCCTTGAGTTTAGCGGCGCGCAGACGCGACATGATTGCCGGCGTTAACAGTTCGACACATGTCGCGGCGTTTATCCCCTGCGGGGTGTTCGGCGTGAGTCGGTGGAACAATCGCGTCTTCCGGATTATAAAGGCGCTGACCGGCTCGTTGCGGTCCTGATGCTTCCCGTACAATTCGGCCATTAGTCCCGCAGTGGCTACCACGGACGCAAATTTTGATGTGAGCCTCGCCTTGAATTCTTCCCATCGCAGCTCTACGCCTCTGAACTGCCCGAACCATGTCTGTGCCGCCCCCTTTAATTGCGCTGCGATTGTTTGCACGTATAGGCTTGTTGGCGTCCTATTCTGGCGCATTAATTGCTCTGCCGTGTCCAAAAATGTCGTTGGGTCTTCTGACCCATCGCCGAAAAATGTCGGCAACGCAATTGGGTAGTTCATGTCGTGCTGTAGGTTCCTGGAGACTTCGCCGACTATCCGAAACAAATCGTCGGTTGAGTACGAAGGTGTTGACGGCGTTACCGATCGTACTGATGACGGTCCCGGATGTTCCGCGCACGGTGAACACGTATACGGACTGCCCGAAACCGAATCATCTGGTAACCCGACGCATACCTTGTGGAATGTGTGCCTGCAGATACTACATGAAATTTTATTTTCGCTGTTCGAAGTACACTCTGTAGCGAAGCATTGCCGACTTTGATGCCGTGTTGTTGTAGGCATTTTGAAAAAAAATAAGAATTTACTTTGATATTTTAAATTTACTTTGATGATGAGAAAAAAAACAAACAGAAAAAAAATTCTAATTCAACTACTGACGTTCGGTGTTTGTTTTGAATTTACTGGGCGCCACAGGGTGTTTTAACACTCCCAGAAGTGTGCAATGTTAATGTCGGGGTCGCGCTGTCCGCGAATCTCTGCTGAGATTCGTAAAAAGCCCTACGCATTGGGCGCCACTCTACTTGTTGTCGCTCCGGGGATTTTAATTTAACAAAAAAAACCTAGCTCAAATTTGCGACACAAGTTTCTAATTTGTCTCGGCCCTGATAAGGGCCGAAAATGTGGCCTGAAGGGAGTGAGGTGAAGCCTCGACAGAATGTAGCCTGAAGGGCGGTGAGGTGAAGCCTCGACAGAATGTAGCCTGAAGGGCGGTGAGGTGAAGCCTCGCTAACGCTTGTGCCTGAGGGGCTTGCAATTGCAGGTGAAGCCTGTGGCGAGTCGTAGCGCTGCGCTGTCGTTGCGATGCGAAGTTTCGTTGCGTCCTACACGACACCCGTACCAAAGTGTCGTGGTGAAACCTAGTAGCTCGGAGCAGGGTGCGCACTGCCCGGACACCAAGGCTGTAGCCAAGGATAAAAATAGCTACTAAGTTTCCGCAGATTGCTTGAAGAGCGTCTTCCTGTGTCGCTGCGCTGATGTGGTTTGGTGTTGAAAATAGAACGCAGTATTTGAATTAGACAAATAACATTTATTGAACTCTTTAATCCTGGCGAGTCGGCAACACTTCCTCACTTAAGCTTCCCTCTCGGCTATATTCTCTTTGTGCGGTGCCTCGGCTGAGGGCTTATGGCTCTTTCCACTTCTTGGCGTTGGTCTGTCAGGCTCCAGGTAGGATCTGATGATGGTGCTGAGTTCACTTGATGATACTTCTTGAGAGTCCAGGTTGGAGATGTTGGTACTTCAGAGTCCAGGTAGGATCTGTTGATGATGGTGTTCACTTGGCAGAGTCCAGGTAGGATCTGTTGATGATGGTGTTCACTTGGCAGAGTCCAGGTAGGATCTGTTGATTTGGACACTAATCGGGCCCTCTAATATACTCTATTCCAGCGTGGAGGTGGGGAAAAGAGAAAGTTTTGAAGGTGAGCAGCCAATGACAGAGCTGCTCGGCGTCGGCCATCCGAACCAGTGAAGCGATGTGTACTGATTTAATTTCGGAGTACCGAGCCACTGATGCGAGTTGAAAGTTTAACGTGAACTTAAGTTAGCGTTTACTAGTTCTTAAGTTCGCGTTGGGACTTGTGATTTTTCGGATTGAAGTTAACGCGGTGAGTTGTAACTTTCCCGGGAAGGCGAGTTTGAACACCGAGAAAGTTTGAAAGGTGGTTTTGGTCATTGGCGTGATGTATTATTTAGTTTGTTGCGGTAAACGTGTCTACGTTTACCACTAAATATACATCGTGACCAGGGAGCTGAATTTACTGGGGACTTTAAGTATTTCGATAGATGTTTACGCGGTACTAAGGGCCGAATAACTTTCCCGTGAGATGAGGCACATCTTCGGGGAAAAGTTAAACGGTAGAAGTTAAGGAACCATTCGATTGTTGACGTAGAGTCCTTGGCGGGAGAACGTGTCGACGTTTCCCAGACAGCTGCTGTGCGTTGCTCGAACGGTCCTTATGAGGGCCAAAAGAAGTTGGGGAAAATAGCTAAGTGACTTTCTCGGAAGATGAGGTCTCAACTCCCGAGGAAAGTAAACGAAGATTATTGAAGTGGCCGACCGATATCGACGTGTCCTTGGCGGTCGAACATGCCTATGTTCGCCAGACAGATGTTATATCGGCCGGGGACATGTGGAGTGAAGCTCCGAGGAAGTTAAGGCGAGTTTTCCCGTAAAAGGCATTTACGGGAAAATCGCAGAACGCTGACTGAAACAGGCCCTTTTTAGGGCCGAGATGTTTAACGAAGTTACTGATTCTCTTTTCCGCTGGAACGAGCATATTATTGCCGGGGATATCTCACGAAGCTAATTATTGTTAAATATGAGTAGCTCCGCTACGACAACATGTGTAGCTTCTTTATCAGTTGTAGTTATTAAATCTATTTATTAATACACGAGTAACCTGTATTATTGTAAAAAAAAACTAAAACGTATTTAAATACATGTTCTACTAAAAATATGAAGATCTTATGCGTTTTCCACAATGCAATATTTAAAACGTTTGATGAAACAGGCATATCACAAAATGTGTTTACAATATAATGTGTCATAATCAATAGAGTTTGCTTTAAACTTAAATAGTTGTAATATTAATAATAATAATATACTTAAAAATTAAGAACAAACAATCACTGTAACATGCACTTTAAAACCGAATGAAATAATTATCAAGTTGAATGAAAGATAAACTATAAATCTCTTTTATAAATAATGTAAAAGTGATCTTTAATAACTAGTGTTTATAAGTGTGGTACTTCAAAGGGAATTCGATTAACTGTTTTCCTTCAAATAGTTTGTATTAGGTACAAGAATTTTCAATAAATTGTATTGCTTACAATATTTTAGTTTACAACTTATTTGATTTATTTTGGTTATGATTATATCTCTTAAGTATTTCTCTAAACATCATAAACTGATACTATAAATTAAATTCAAGTAACAAAATTATAAATAATATTTGTTTTAGTAATGATTTTGAATATCTGTTGTAAACTTAAAAATTTAAACCATCGTAGAAAGAAATCTACGTTAAAATAGATAATTACAAATTCACACTTACAAAGGCGATGAAGGGTATTGTAAGGGAACCTAAACAATTGTATTATACATACAAATAAAAAACATTAGAGTAAGATCAAAGCTTTTATTTTTATGTTAAATAATATAATTCTGTTCATTTAGGGTTTGTATAAAATGGTTACATTTATTGGAAAATGTACTAAAGTGAATTCCGCGTTCTGTTTGTATCAACAACGAAACATTATTTAATTTAAAGTTTTCCGTGTAAATCCTTTATGGATTGTAGGATAAAATAATAAAAAATCTTAGTTATTAAAAAATTAAGATACGATTGCTTTGTGATAATTAATAAATCAATAAATGGGATAATTATTAATTAATTACGGAACACTACTTGAAATGGAAAAAACATTATTTCCATAAGCTCAACCATAGATTTAAATTCAATGGAAGTACAGTAAATTGAAATAATTTTTTTTTAAATACTCTAATAAATGAATTGTAGATATTATATGATAATATTCAATTAAATAAGGTCAATCAATGCAAACACTAAAACGATACAGCAAGGATATTTTGGACTTAAAAGTTTCCCCCATCACAATAAATACAGTGTTGAAGTACAATTATTAGTGTATAATTTCTTGAGTATAGCCTCGATATTTCCTGCTTTAGACCCTGTTCTGTTATGACACAAACTAATCGATGTACTGTATATTTATGTTACAGGCTATACAGAATTTTAGTTTCCACTTTATTTTACCTAGGGGGATGTATTTTTATAAAACACAAATTGTGGACATAAATAACAAGTAAAATATTTTTCTGGTATCATTAATATTTTTCTATAACCATTGAATCTTTTTATACCATAGACTCATATAGGAATGTCCAAGAACTATGTTTGTCGACTAAGTTAGTGAATTATTATTTTCTGTATAGGTTTTTTGTTTAAGTATTAACTTCAATCCTTTTTTTTATATAAATACTTTAATTAGATTTAGCGACATATACCAAGAGTAAAACTTAAAGTAGCTTTATTCATTTCTCTTCTGCTTTGCAGCAATTTTGTGTAATTAAGCCTTCCAACCGTCTTAATACATGTGTTAAAAGCTAAATGTGTGTGTGTGTGTGTGTTTTTTTTTTAATTGAAACTAGGATTTTCTTATCAGTAATATACCAGAAATATGATAAGCATTTTACAGCTTGCCCTAGGCAAGACATTTTAAATACAAAATTCTTTAGTTACTTTAATTTATTTTATAATTAAATCCATAAATTAATACTCATACTTGTTGACATCTTTCGAAATGGTTTAATTTTTGACCACTCTAAAGTTGTACGGAACATATTACTTATGGAAAACTGTGATTCATAATATTATTGTTGTAGTAAATACCTAGAAAACATATCTTGAACTTTAAGTTGTATCTTAATCCTATTGATTCCATTTTAAAATGAGTAATCATTACGAACTTAATCGTACATCTAAATTATTTTCCATAGTATAATTTTCCATTATTGTATAATACAACTTTTTACGTATAATAAGTTAAATATGTCTTGAATTGAATACATAACTGCAGAATAAATTTGTTTAATTTGTATTCTTGAACCTTATACCCTGCATCAAGTTTACAGCAGTAATTTGCTTCTATTTGCAACATCTGTTTTCAACGTAGCGTGTAATGCACAAAGTAAAATGTCCCTTTACCCTTCTTGTTGATCCAAGAAACTTTTCATCTCAACAATAAAGGATAAGGTACAACTTGATTAGTTTATATTCTTTAAACTCAGTATGATTTACTGTCACATGTTTCCTTTTTCTTTTTACGGCTTAAATGAAGTACAAGAATTAACCTCTATTAACCTCTTTAACTAGTATATATCATTACAGTTTTATTGAAATCAAACCATTCATGTAGAATCTGAAAATACATCAAAAGTGTAAGTGCTGCTAAACAAAATTTTGGAATGTGATTTTTTTAAATTCGAGAAAAATAGTAAAGCATCTTAAAGGATCAAACAGTTGTTAACGTTATACAATGACGATCCTGATAAAATTACCAGTCCACTCACTGAACGAAGTTGAGGTGCAATGTTTGCATTTGAAATTGACTCATCAAAGTTAATTGGGCTCAACTGCAGCAGTGTAACAGCTTTGTATACGTGAGAGCGATTGAGGGTGAAAGGGTTGTTTCAAACAAGTCCTTGAATATTTAATTACTTTTATAAACATTTTGAATACGTATTCAATATCCATATTATAAATTTCGTTTATAAAGCAAAGGGGAACCTGCTACCGAAATCTAAAAACGGATTATTTGAATTAACTAATGAATAATTATGGGACGTCTGTTTTAGTTTGACTTTTGAAATTAAATTTTCTACTGTAAAGAAGTATTAAGGTTACATTTACTATCTTGTGTATTATGTGGATCATATGATTGTTGTGATGTAAAATGAATGTATATAATTCAACGGATTTTAATATTGTTTTGTTATTCATGAACTTTGTTTATTAATATATTCTAATTAGTTCAAGACTGTCTGTTTTCCTGCAAATTTCATTGAAAATTTAGTTTTATAATGTTTAACAATAATTTGTACATGCTGATTTGTTGCTTTCTGGTTATAAACAATCTGTACTTGAAAAAATAAGATATCCAACCGTACAAGTGGGATCACGTAGAACTGTATCTGGTTAGATCAGGGTTGAACAGATAGCAGATCATTATTACGGAACCTATAATCCTAAAGGTAATATGATTAAATCCAAGTCGTGGTTCATGTTTTTTTTTTTAAATTTTTAATGTAATTAATAATCTGCATTAGTTTAGAAACCTAAAGTTTAGTTTTATTGATTTTATTCGTTCTTTCCTAAACATTAAATATGTTACTTCAAAACTACATAAAATAGTAGCTACGGTGTTGTAACAAAATCTCACAGTCTTAAAACCTAATAATCTAAGTTAGTATCTGCATTGTAATTAACGCAGTTAGAACTATTTTTGAGGAAAAAAGAAAACATAGTTAATCTTGTTTGTATTTAAACATATTTAGTACTATCTTTAGTTTTTGTTTGTAACTTTAATATACTATACAAACTTTTAATTAATTTAGTAAAAATCAGGTTAAGATTCGCATTTAAAAAAAATCAATTTATTTTTGATTTTATAAATTACAATAATTGTAATTATTATTATAGCAATCAATTCTGCACAATAACAGACAAGGCATCTGATTAACGTCACCAGCTTCAATAACTCCACACAATTTTATATTAAAAATTTGTTTTATTTTTATACTGCGATCTTTTCTGTTTAGTTTGATATTTAACAAACTTGGGAAATATGGCGAGAAACTTGCCTTAACAAATATTTGTGTATTGCAAGTTGTGCTTTAATAAAGAAACATTTGCAAGGCATAAAACAAGGTAGCCTAACTTTACATGCGTTTTTTCAACTTGATGTACCTTTTCTTAGCAACAATTTTAGATAGAGACTTAAATTCATACATATTCATCAGTATGTCTTACAACTTTAGACCCAGATTTATTTGATATCATAAAAAACATAGGACAAAGTTTCATCTACAATATATTTATTCAAAAAATAAATTGAATAAAATACAAATATCTAGAGTTGTAGAACACATTGAAGAATATCTGGTAAAAATGTCAGTTCTCTGTCTTTTAAGGTTTCTAAGAAAAAGGTACAAACAAATATAAAACTTAAAATTATCGATGTAGGACTTTGGGCGGACCTCCTAAATTCGACCAATTTATTTTATTTTTTATATTTTACTACATATTTTGTCACAAAAAAAAAATACTAAAAGTTCAATAATATTAGCAAAGTTAAAAAAGAAGACACATATATTCATAATTAGTTGCTAAAAAATATTAGGGATATTTTACTAAGCTTAATGATTAAATATAATAAACAGAGAAATTTAATATTTGGAACTTATATTACTTGACTGATATAATATATTTGATTATTTTTATTTGAAGAATAAGCCATGTAAATGTTAGTCTTGTAGATTTTTCAATTGCATACCATATAATTGAACATCTACTTATGCAACCGTATATTCAATAGGAATTATACTCATGAGAAAAGGTTCCATTACAGATATAATAGATGAATAAATACCAATGTTATAAGATTTAAGTTACGGTATAAAACAAATTATTCAGTAATCGTGTTTAATATTTTACCTATTAGGCAAAGAAACTATTTTAATAATTTCAATTTTGTATAAAACTTTTGAGTTAAGCTAACTAATTCAAGGTGAAACTAATAGAAATAAATTTTGCATTCGTAAATATATTTTGTATTCATGTAGAATTGAATTTGTATATCACAACTAAATTTTAGTATTGTACTAGTAAACCCCCGTGAAAAATCACAGGCAAGCACATCAGAGATACATCATTTAAAAAACAAACTATTTAAAAAAAAACATTAAGGAATACTTATCCAGGCCTATCTAACTATGCTGACGGGGATTTTTAACTCGGTAAATGTGTAAATAAGAATTATAAAACTGTAGACCTATTTGTTACAAAATTTTATTTACCTGGTCTACGTTATTATATATTTAAAGAAAGATACAAATAATCTCTTTTAATTTATTTTTATTTCTTATTGATAGCTCAAATGATTTATAAGTTATTAATATTATAGTGAAGAAATTAATAATGGAATATGTGTATATTTTATACGAAGATGTACGAATGTTTCCGCAGTAAAACGAGTGTGTGTCTCTTCTTTAAATTTACATGTATAAAAAAAATGTATTGATGATAAAAGGTTGTTTTTATATACAATTCATAACGTCAAAGCAAATATTATAACGTATATTATAGCATACCTTGCATTAGTTCTACAACGCATATTATTAAAAAAAAATCAACTTCACAAGAAATTATTATAATGATTGAAGTTTTAAACATAACCCCAGACTATAATCTACACTGGGTTTGTTTTAGTATTACAGATGATGGGTGAAATTAGCTGTTATATTATATGTTACTCACGTAGATGTTGTGCACTCGTTTTTAGAGGAGTTGATTAATAACACATTTATTAAAAGTTAATATGTACTTTTTTATTCTTTATTGAAAATAATGATTGATTTATTAAAGTTTTCTTTAAACATTTAAGTGAATAATATTTTAAGTTATTAGTTAAAAACTAGTATAAATACATCAAGGACAAGTAATTTGTTTCCTCTAATAAATGGGGAAAATTATAATTTGTGAATATGTTTACAAAATAATAATAATAAATTATATTACATAAACATTCAGAAATGCAGGTTACAAATACACTGGTATTCTAGATGTTTTTTTCGATAGGGGGAATGCATTTACGCAGCCCTCTCTCCTGAGCAGGTACTGTGGGACTCTGTACAATACCCACTAAACCAACCTCCCTCCCCCCACGTTGAAGTCACTCTGGACCGAACAGAGGCACATGAATTATACCATCAATGGTGCATTACATATCTCAGTACCGTGATTGGACAGAGACACTCCGAATGTATCACTGGGGGGAGCGTTAGCAGCATCTAGGGGATTCCCTAATGGCTGCAAGCTACATAGTAAACTTATTGAAACAGAACATTAAATTAAAGCAAAGCAATCTTTTGAGGCTTTCACTGTCTGGAGGCGCTGAAGTCACAAATCTATGGTGGATCGTCCAAGAAGACATCACTGTGACATTTTCAGTGATGTCGAGTCTCTATAAACTCGCTGTAAGACGTTGTCAAGCTTTGAACAGATAACTCCCGTGAGATTAAACCCTCCTGTTGTGTATACTAGTGGAAGCTTTTATCATAATTCAATAAAAGTTCTTAACAGTAGAGGTGGAGAACGTTATTGATGTTCTTTCTATTTATTTGTCATTTATTTAAAAACAGATTTTAACCAGTACTAAGATTATAAAGAGGTGCAATTATTTTAAACGGGTTTCTTTTTTTTTTGTTTTTTGTGGGAATACTCTAGGTGTTATCAGAAATTACTGAACTTAATTGACAAAATTTATCAGCAGTCAACAATAAAATGCATATATTCCTAAATAGCATATAATCGTAGGAGTTAGAAATGTTCTTATTGGTATTAAAAAAATATTAAGTAATTATCTGTAACCATTAACTATGTACATTGTTTTAGTTTACACACCAAATTATATATTAATTTACATGCAGCCGTCAGGG
This sequence comes from Philaenus spumarius, assembly GCA_018207615.1. Lineage (NCBI taxonomy): Eukaryota > Metazoa > Arthropoda > Insecta > Hemiptera > Aphrophoridae > Philaenus > Philaenus spumarius. The sequence goes on along the minus strand of JAGFPH010003581.1, from coordinate 23,633 downwards.
TTTACCAGGTTAAAACAGTTGCAGAATAAATCAAATTGCTGCATGTGTAACTAAAAATTTTAATGTTGAATCATAAATAATAGGTAACCTTAATCCAAATTATGATATTATGTAACATAATGTAACATATATTAACATAATATATCAGTAAAGACTTAACTTTAGAGTATTTATATCAATAATTAATACTATATAACTTAACATGTAATTTTTCACAAAGATAATTATAATAATATAGTGTTTAAAATGAATACATTTTGCCAACTGTACGAAATATTATTTTAACTAAATCTGCGTGTTTATCATTAGTACAGTTATTTACTTTAATGGCTAAATAAGAATATTTATTCAATATCTTGAGGGCATCAAGTTGAGTTACTTTTATGATACTTGGCCTAACTCAAGTTGTGGGGTCCTTAATTAACAGAGCTAGCTCCCTAATACTTCACTTCACGAACAAACCGTCTCGTCAGCCACAATTGGGAGTAGTCATGTTCTTAAGTTGGTATTAACATGATTTGCTTGAAGTAGAGATGGAAAGTTATTTACAATTAAAGCGCTGACAAGTAAGTAGGGCCAACTTCAGTAAGGATTGTAATAAGATTTGTTTGAACAGATAAAATTATCAATGTGATTCGTAAACGATTTGAATGCTACGATGTCTACTTCTAATTACTGATTGCAATATTAAAATTTGTTGAGTTCTACTATACCAAATAAATTAAAGAAACTTCTGAAACATAAATATTAGTCATGAAATAAATATTTAAATAAAATAAAATTAAAAAATTCGAATAATTTGTAGATAAAGGGAGAGTAGTTATATATGTAATATTGTGAAACAAAAAAAACGAAAGTTATTTTTATGCTATGTTCAGTTAACTTTTAATAATTATTGCATTTCCTTAAATTAAGTTTTTCTTAAATATGCGGTCTAAAAACAGCTTTAACACTTTTTAAATTAAGTTGATGCTGAATATAAACTAGAAACTATTTTACATTTTTTAAATTAAATCTTTCCTGAACATACGTTTTAAATGTTTTGTCATACAAATGAAAATTGGTTTTTTGTTATTTTTCACTAAAACATATAAATAATTATAAAGCTGCTTATACATGTTTACGACAAAATAAGAATATTTAAATAATTTATATTAACTATTTTAAAAAATATTTTAGTTTATAAATATATGATGGATTATAAAAACATTTGATAATATTTAATATAAATTTTAAAAACGTAATAACACTTATCAAACAGACATATAACTTAATTTTAATGCTCAAGTAAGTTTAATACATTTTGGAACGAGACTTGACATAACTTTGCCATACAATTTGGAGGTTATGGCAAAAACCTCCAAATTCTATAAAAAAATAAAACAAGTTGCTGTTAAAAAACTCTTGAGATTTTTATACAATGTAGCAGTTTCTTATAAAATTGAACTATTTAAATTACTTTCATGCGTTGTTTTGGTAAATTTAGGTTAAGAAAAGCAATAATTTTAGTTGGTTCAGTCAACCAATTTATCTTTGTGCGGCTTTTTATGATCCTTACAATACTTATCGATACTAAATAATTAAATATGTTATATATATGAAAGAAATACTATCCTTTTTCTTTTCATACTTACAAAAAGACAAAATACTAATAAATATCGGTAACAACTTTTAGTTTCTAATATTATTTCTTCTTATTATAATATTTTTTTTAAATTACCTATGTCCTAAAAATGTAGCTGTTATTGCCATAAAAAGAAAAATTTATCGAGAGTAAAATGTATTATAAGATTATAAAATGTTTTACTGCTTGTATCTCCCTAATTTATTCCAAGCATAACCCTTTTCTGCTAGACAACCTTATGCTTTTCCTTACTTTTCTTTTAAGTGTATACTTAATTTGTATTATTAATAGACTATAATCACAACCCCCTATATATGTTCAGTACAGCAAACAATCACCTATATTTTTACAGTATAGCAACAAAAGTTTCTTATCTCTAAACCTGAGGAATAAAACATTTTAAAGAAGAATTTGTTTAAATCAAATTTTGTACATCGAAAGTAATATTTAAATATGTTATATATCATTGAATTCAGGAAATTATTTTAGTATATGTTTTTTATATAATGATAAATAATAATCACGTTCAAAATATAAAACGTCACGAAAGAAATTTTTTAATGACTAAAGTTCGTTTGATTTGAAAGAACCCGAAAGAAACGCTAATTTTGCCAATCAGTTTTTTATGGGTAAATTTAGTTTTTGAAAGATTTTGATGACACCATTGTATTGGTCAGTTGTTCTTTTTTTTAAATATTTTTCCAGATAGTCACTGACTTATAGCAATAACAAGTTATAGAATTATGTGTTTAACGTTTTATAGTGGTTGCGGTTTCTACAATGGCAAGGAATGCCGATAGGTATTGATTAGTTTTCAGTGATAATAATCAGCGATTAGAATAATTTTGTAAACTAAGTAAGTACAATATTCGGAATTATTTGTAATGAAATTATCGTTACAATTATATAAGTATTGATAAGAAGTGAACAGTGATTAGATCATATTCATGCCCGAGAAATGGTCGAATTTGTATTTTTTACCGTCAAATATTTGTTAAAAAAATAAAAACGTAGATTCATATTAATTGCAAAAAATAAATTTAACTCTTTTAAATATTTTAATGAAAGATAAAGCAAAGCAATTCATTATTAATGTACTAGATGGGGGAATTGTCTAATGCAAACATACTCTTCATTATTCTGTTTAGTATTTCGCCAAACAGAACATATAGTAAATAACATGTTGAATTTACATCCTTTTATTTATTGTACCTTATGTTTTCACGTAGAGAAAGTTTATTTGTCGAAATAACACAGCGTATAACAGAAGAATGATATGTAATATTAAACTTAAAATTTTTGTGTATATATCTGTCTATTAAATAATACAAGTAATTTAAACACATTAAACATATTAGTTTTTAAAGTCACTATAAAGAAGAATTATATTATAATTTTTAAACAATGAAATCAAATGTTTTCAAAGTATACCATACAAATATTTTCTATAATGTCCAAAACAAAACCGACTAGATCGGCTTGACCGGTTGAGTTGAAATTTGGCACTTTATTTATCAATGCGAAAAAAATCAACTTTTTCCAATAAACCAATTCAAATTATGGCTATTTTAACAGAGAAAAATGTACATTTTTATAAAAAGTAAAAGTTACGTACTCGTATAGTTATTTATGCTGTTAATTATTTTAACTAAACTTTAAATGTACTTTAAATTCAAATACAGTTAGTATTAAAATTTCCACGTTGTTTCAAAAAGAGTCCTTTTTCTTTGGTATAAAGTAATTACTTTCAGGATAATCGGAAAATCTTTAGTGGTAATGGTGAGAGTACGGTCACTGACTCTATAGAAGTGGCAACATTTAGATTTGATGAAGCGTGGAAATCACGGTGGAAACTTCGGTGAGTGAAGGTTTAAATCGAATTTAAGAACGAAACTCAATGAATGATTAAACTAAAGGTTACTCTAACTAATATTGTATTTTAAAAGAAGGTTGGTTTTTTATTAAATGACCAAATATGCTTCTTGCCCAAACAGTGTTATATATATAGTACTGTACAAAATGAGCACTTGCAAAATTTATTTACTGAAATTTACGAGTAATAAAGTTGTTTTACGGTAAACCTATACGCACCTGGTATTAGTGGCTCGTAGTATTTTAAGCCGATATTTAGTGTGCGTTTTGAAATTGCATCGTTGAAACAATCATCTCTTTAATTGTGCATCGTTCATAATCAGGAAAAGTGGTTGTACACACAATATTGTTGATCTATCTTAATAAATAATGCTAGGTGGGTGATAACCAGTGACCGGGGATTCCAAGCAGATGGCTAACCTAGTTTGTATTTTGTTGTTTTTAAAAAGCATTACTGAAGTATAAAAGAAAGTATGTCTAGTTAGCATTCTTCCTTGACAATAATTACAATGATTGAAAACCAATTATTATTGAATCTCTCCTTCACGGAAAAACATTGATTTATTGATATGTTTTCCTTCCCTGCGTTTCTATTATGGTCATCTAGCTTTACGTCGGCCTGACTTCCTATAGCAGATGCTATATTATGTTTTTTACGTAATATGTTTTTACGTAATAGTGTTGAGTTATAATCATATTTCTAATTTTAAGTAATCATGGTCACAGTTCCTCCAATATTAACCTTATTCTTAAAGATAATATTAGATAATCGTATGTTTTTACTTAGTAGTATTTGTATATAAAATATATTCTTAATTTTTAATAATCCTGGAAAGTTTATGCAAGCATAAATTCATTATTAAAGCAGATGCTACATAACTCTGAGCTTTTACCAAGTAGTATTTTGTTATTTAAATATTTATCATTTTTTAATCAACAGGGACAGATTTAAAGCAAATATTCTTAAAGCATATGCTAGACAACGTTATTCTTTTCTGATTGTTATTTTATTAATATTATAACTCATATTAAAATGTTTAAATATTCAGGTGATGTCTGGCATCTGCTCTAAACATAACCTTATTCTTAAAGGAGAAGCTCTACCGATGCTTCGGGGTGGATAAGCTACGAAATTTTCTCCTGACCCCCAGTATTAAAACACATCAATATTAAAAAATGTAGTGTTTGGTACTCAAGAGAATAGAAACCTATCGTAACTCTTACGTTAAAATCTTGTAACTCAAAATCCGCAGACTACGACTATCCAGAATGCAAATTATTATGTTCTTTGCTTTGAGCCGTGATCGTTCATGTTTACAACCAACGTCAATAGAAACGTTGAAATTGTTAATAAGAAAAGTTGATATAAGTGTCTAGTTGTACACTTTGCTTAAGAAGTAAAGTTTCCTTAAAAAATAGAAACAAAAATTGGACATTTTTTTGATAGTCAAAAGTTAGGTTTGTACCTGATTAGTTTGAATTTATATTATTTCATCTTTATTATAAAAAATATCATTTAAGGAAGAGTACAATGATGAGCAAAACTCTTTCTAGAGTCTATTTTATTTAAATGTTGTGTTCAAGTTATATAATAGATTATCTAGAAACATAATTTGACCAACATTTATTTATATTTCTGACAAACACAATATTATATTGCTAAAAACTAATACAAAACAATATGAAATAATGACAAACGGATGGCTCAAATTTACAAAGCGTAAAAAAATACGATTTTTAGGGAAACACAATTTTTTAAGAACACAAATGACTGGAACTTCTTCTAGACAAAATTGTCATTATATTTTTAACAACAATATCATCTGATTAGAAATTGTGAATCTATTTGTTGTCAAATTTTAGAAAATAGTTTAATCAGCATAGTTTAAAATAACAAGTCTAACTGTTTTTGGATTACAAACATATATGCAAAATTTTCTTTGCTTTGACTCATAAATGTCTGTAATATAATATGTACGTGACATTGTTAATAAGGAGAGTTGTATAAAGGTCTTGTTATATTCATTTCTTAAAAAGTATAATTTTCTTACTAAATAGAAAAAAAAAATTGGGAAAATTTGTTGATAATAGAAGATAGGTTTATACCTGATTAGTCTGAATTTATATTATTTCTTTTTTATTATATCAATTAATGAACTACAATTATCTCATGTGACTAATAATTAATTTTAGGAATGTAAATATCATTATAATATTTAATTGTTCTACTATTATAACTACATTACGTACACATTTAACGATTTGAATAGCATTTTAATATTATTTTGAACGAAACGTTTGTTTAATTACTGTAGCTTCTTCTTTCAACACTTCTGTTGGCTGACTATAGGTACACAAGTGGGATCCGGTTTACATTTCCTGAAGTTGGGAAGAGCTTTGGGAACAATACAAAGTAAACTGCAATTGCTCTCAAGTGACCAATGCAGAGTTCTCTAAAGCTGGACTTTGGGTTTCCATGGCAATGTTTATTTTGTTGTTAACACTGTGTATCCTGTAATAATACTGATGTAGATTTAACAATACGATGTTTTTACGGATAAGTAATTTAATTTTATACCGCATTAGGTCAATTTATTTTTATTCGTTACATCTAGAAATTCCACAGGAAATAATATTTAATTTTGTTCCTTACCAAACTTTGATATTTACTTGTTAGTAGTATTATTATTTTTATAGAGTGTGCATTTATTGATTTTCTCCAATTCTATTTATACTATTAACAAATCACATGTCATTAATACATAATTTTAAAGCCGGCAGTGTTAAAGTCTCGAACAAATCTTTTGTTAATTAGTCATTAGAACCTAAAGCGAATGATTTTTGCAGGCCATGGATCACCTTGCAGTAACCTTCGTGTCTTATTTGAATTATTATTTTGATTATTCATGAGTGAATCCAAATAAACTTATTCATCCACTACTTCAAACTCACACACTCCAATCGTTAGATGCATGCTCAAATTTCTTTGATAATGTGATGATTCCATGAATTTAGTTTTATCCTGATCGATTGAGAGCCACATTTATTTTGCTTTTCTTTCCATGCACGTACATTTTTTCCTCATAGTAGAAATATAACTTCCAACTATATAAACATCGTCCACATTATCGCGATAATTGAACCGAATTATTAAAAATATAGTTCCAGAGTTTTCAGACTTTGCTCCTATGATATTTTGTTCTAAAGAAATGTTAAATAACTGGCAGGATAGAGGATCTCATGGACGAAGTCTTTTAATTACATACAACATCTCTGATGAGTTATTCTGTATCCTTACGGCACTGTTAGAATTGTTTACATTCAAAGGGGTCATTCTAATTAATTGTAAAAGGTGTCCATAATACTTTCTTTATATTTATAATATTATATGCAGCTTAGAATTAAATAATAAGGTGATACGCCAAAAAATAATTTTTTGTGTTGTTTCTAATTTTTTATGCTTAACACTACTTTAAGGTAAATTTAGATATTCTTTTTAATTAGGTTTTAGTGTCTTTAGAACTAAACGGACTGTTAAATGTTATATGTACGAATTGAGAAATTGGTTATATTAACTATGCAAGAAATATAAATTTTACATTAATAATTATGTAGACAGCTACGAGCAAATAATACATATTATATCAAAACATAGGGACAAACGATTGAAACTTATCGATTATTCACATAAAGTATAGTTGGTAAGTAAAATCAGTGAACTATGAATTATATCAATATAAAAGCGTGTAAGAACAATACAAATACAGTATTTAAAAATAATTGTGACTACTATAATAGTAATAGTTTCTAAAACTTTTACTTGTATATTTGACAAAATCTGCTTATTTTAGTGAATAGATAAGATAATTGTCGATATTTAGTGTTTACTCTAATACATCTATATTTCTCTTTATATAGGCTACTTCTCAGAGGCTCTTCCGTAAACAGCTGACTTCAAAATTTGAAACAAACTGTATTTCTAAATGTTGGTTAAGTTTTTGTTGCTTATTAGTATGACTACGTTTTGCAGATCCTTTAATTTACAATTATAACTCCTGTTATTTAGTATATTATTTAATTTAATTATGCATTTATTATAATTTATCGCCTTAGCTTTCAGGTTATAATAAAAGTTGAATTTTAGTAAAAAATGCAATAGTAGGCATATTTAGAAATGTTATAATATCTACTATAAATTTTACAGTTTGAGAATATGGCATGCAAGGTAATCAGTTTTGTTATATAAAACTACAATAAGTACTAAATACAATTTTAATACAGCGAATAGACAGATAATATATCAACCTATAGTTTATATATGAAAATGTTTCCCTATCCTTTTACCAGTTTAATAATATCTACTTAACTATTATAGTAAAATTTATTTGCTTTTATCTAAACTTTGTTTCAATTCACAGAAGTAAATAAATGCAACTGTAAAACTGTTGTTATTATGATTAGTCTCAATCTTTGTCAGTATTTTAGTATTGATATTCGGAATGTTTACGATTGTATTTTTTAAGTTATGAATAAGCAATATATTAGCTAACTATTTTAATGAACTAACTTTATCCTCTATACTTTGACATCATCACAAGCTCAATATGATTACAGCAGTAAAATACATGAAGTATATACACAATTAATTTTCTTAATGCCAACACATCTGTAAAAGATGAGATAAACAAAGTCGTAATTTCTTAACTTTGTTATTGCAGCTAATTGTTACTTATTTAACGTTTTTTTTTAAATTTTCTATTACCTTAAAAAGATTGTTTAAAACTATTACAATGTAGAAACCTGTAACCTTCTTGTTCAATACTTAATAACACTCTATGTTATAATATTTTCAATCAGTTTCTATGTTATACGCTTATAGTTTAAGAAAAATAATTTCCTTTTTGCAATCGTTTACTGGAAAATATGACCCAATTACATTTAATTCAAAATATAAACTCGTGTTCCCATTTATTCGAAATATAAATTTCATGTAAGAACCTTTTATACACTGAAAAAACTCTATCCTTGCAGCAACACAATTAATGTTTCGGTAAAAGAAATATTTGTTTACGGGTCAGCAGGGTGTAGTTAGCTTTAGGGTTAAAGTAAGCTACTGTTGATCTCTTGATATTATAGCAATGTTATTAACTTAGCAGCAAATGTAAGTTCAACAGTAAGCCTAATGTTTCTATGGCATTAAGGCACTACTAACTATGTCGCAAGTCTAGTTAATGTAGTAGTGAATATAAACTAATGTAGTTATAACATTAGGTAGAGTGTTTAATATTGTAGTGTTCCTTTACTGGTAAGTTAGTTGTTATTGTCACAAAAATAATAAAATTAGGCAATACATCTACAAAATATTACACTCATATTAGTTATTGTAATCATAAGAATAATTGCTCTGAGTGTTTCGGTATAACAAACGTCCTTGCAAGGTTAGTTGATGTAGTGGTGAACTTCATACTAATAAAGTTCTAACACTAGTTAAGATTGTAATTACTACATAGTTTGTTTATTGTAACAATAGTTATTTTTGTCAAAACAGAAACAGCTTTTCTTAACTCCGATATTTTATTTCGAAATTTGTCGACAAGCTTTCCTCTGCATACCTAACTGTCGAGGTCCTCCAGTTAGAAGAGGTACATAGTAAGAGTTCTGGAAAAAATAAAAATTAAGTGTAAGATAACTATAAAATATATTATATAATATACATAGTTATTAATGTATGTAGTTATTTACATAGTTAAGGACATAACATTTTTACTGTATCTTAAAATAAAGAATTCAAGCTTTAAATTACAACTTTTAAAAATGTTAACCTAAATTTATGTTTAAAGCTACCGTATTTGATAATGAGTTCATTACTTTTAATTTAATTAATTACTGCGACATTTCCCACCGAAGATGGATATTTATTATCTTGAGTAGTAAATAAGCTAGTTTGAAGTTACTTTTTTGTTAGTAAAAAACATTCTTAGTTTTAATAATTAGTTAACAAGGGTTGATCAATACTCGTAAACTTCGTAAATTATTTTAAATACATAAATTATTTCAAATATCAGAATAATTAGTTCTGATAAAAGTAATCAAAATTCATTATCCAAATATTTGTATATGCTATTTTTAGGTTTTTGAAGAACATCAAAATATTTAAAAAATAATAAAATAAGGCTCTGTCATTTCAAATGTAAAAATTCCTAAAACAATTCATGTTAATTGACTGCTGCCGTTGGCAGTCTAACTGAGGCTTTAACGGAAAATTACTTCTTAAAAACCACTCCTACATATTAAAAATTCATTCACACATTTTTAAACAGCTAAACAACCAAACTGAATCTTTTAGAATATTTTTTTTTAACAAATCGTTAATTTTTTGTAAGATGTAGTTGTTATTAATAAATATTTTAGCGAAATGCCTGACGTATATAAATTAACAATTATGTTATTTTGTTCATTTTCTTTCTTTGAGCCTTATACTTTTACTTGAAAAGATATAATATGAATGAATTGTCTGTAGTTGTATGTAGTAATGTTAAATCAGTTAAATGGAAGTTAGGTATACTAAAAAATAAGTTCCTTTACATGGATTTCCTCCATATTGGATAGGGCAAGTATATCTATTTCATTTTCTGAAATGAAAGTATATTATTTGTTAATAAACTAATTATGTGTAAATAGATTACTAAAATGAATTTTAAATATTTACCAGAGTGATTATTAAAACAATAATTTAAAATATATAGAAAATAGATTAGTTAAATATCTTTAAAATAGTATGACAAAGTTATGTATAACTTCAGGCAACCTCCCATAACCTGTAATGAAATTTTAACATTGAATATATACCGTATTTATTATGGTAGTTTTTAAAATTACTGCATCTAATTATAATACTGTATTAACTTATGTATTTACCTGAACTTACCTTTAAAAAAATTGTAATATAATTTTGAAATCCCCATGACGTCAACAAAGCTTCTACATGTATGTATAAAACAAGAAGATCGACAACGAAGCAGTTTAGTTATAGCTGTTTGATGTGGTCTTTGTTGTTACTTGTTAGTCTACCGAGTACTGAAGAGAAACTGAATTCGAATTTCGTAAAAACGTGAGAAACTGTAATTGTGGACAGGGTAACTCTAAAACAGGAAAAGGCTACCGTCTAAAGGATGTAAAGCGGATGTAACCCAGTTCACTGCATAAATAACCGCCTTTATGCCTTGTAAGTAAGCTAACATTGTGAACATATTAAGATATTGTTTTCATTCCGCTTTTTAGATGTATATTACGTTAGATTTACCTTATAGTTACATTAACTAATTTAGTGACTACAATCATCGCCTTTACGTATATTAAATTAACTATGACATTTTACTACATTAGAGTTTACAGTAAAACTCAACATTAAAAAAACCTTACAGCAATGAAAATATTTCAAGCTCTAAAGTAACCATGACATTGTAAATGTTACCATGACAGAAAAACTGTTAACATTAATTTTAACTTTGCAGTACGGTTAGAGTTTTTTCAGTGTAAAATCTCATGAAAAATACAACAAAGCAATAAATTTTATCCGTTGCGGGACTTGCCAAACACAGACATATTCTCAATTAATTCTTATAATTTACCGTACAAATCAAATATTTTGTTTAGAAATTTGTACCTTCAATATTTTACACATTAGTTAATGGAACAATTTATTTTCTAACGGAATATTATGTATACATTTACTTCTAAGACTGCGAAACCTACTTGTACAATATAAAGATTTTCTAAACTGAATTTAGATTTATTTAAATAAAAGTATATTAAAATTTATAGACTTGTATATCTAAACAAAGTTGATAACAATAAAATTCAATAGACCATACGTTTAACAAGGTGTCCCTTAATCTTAAATTTTATTTTGGTACATAAAACTAAAAATGAGTTAACACAAGTTGTGTAACCCATATTTCCTTTTAACTTCAAATGATAAAAAATTATAGATTAATTATTGATAAAAGAAAAAGTACAATTATGTTATTTCTTTAACTACTTCGAATATTTAATTAAGAAACGTAAATGATGGGTTAAGGTTTGAATTTACATAACCTTATATAACAGCTTTTTAAACAAACTAATCACTTAATTAATTTATATATAACAATTACTATTATAAAACTTGTTTCATTAATTTATAAACGTATTGTTTACAATATTTCATTTAAATGTGTTAATTTAATTTGATTGAGTTTTCACAAAATGCAATTTTGTACCACAACAGCAAATTAACATAAATGTATACTATTGACCAAAAGTACTTGGTAGAACACTAACTTGTGCTTGGTAAAATATTTGGTAGAATTTTACTCAATATTGTGTTGTGTTTTTCTTTAAAAACATAAATAAAGTCAACGTTTATTATTATTATTTCATATTGTGAGACTTCTGAACATATGCATATAATATGTATTTAATAATGCATGTTAAATGCAAGGAAAAGAAGAAGAACTATCACATTTTGTAAAATATTAAATATTTGATTTTGTAATACATTACCATTACGTTTAGATAATTTTGTGTACATTTATTAAAGTTAATCACTTTAATGCAATAAACAACTCCTGTTCCAGCAACTTCCAGTCAAACAAATGGTCCTGCTAGACATTTAAGCTTATATTTTAAGATAAGTTTATAGTATAAAAAAGGTTGCTTTTACACAAAACTGAATCTAGAAGTTGTCAAAATAATCCCAATGTGTTCAACATAGTTAGGTTTATTTTTGTTGATGTAATAAAGCTGATGGACATAATCAGCTGTTATATGTTTCATTTAGAGTTTATTGTACAACAGCTGTTTCTTAATAATCTTATTAAAATAATGTAACTTGTTTTATGAAGTGACTTCAAAATGTTATAAAATTTTTTAAATAATGCATACATAAATTTTGGATTTTAATAAGCTTCTGAAAGAATGAAAATAATTATGTGTATATTGTTTGCGTTGAAGAACAAATAGCATTATATTATAGCATGTTAAGATATATAGAATAAAGACAGATGAACTCCAAATTGTTATTAGTTTTCATATAAACATTCTTAAATACTGTATAACAAAACCGGTGACTAAAATAACTTATTATCACATCAAAGTATAAAAAAGAAATATGAATCAAATTTCAGTCGCACAATATGTCATTAGTCTCAAGCACAAAGAAGCTGTCGAAAGCAGACACATTGAGAAAGTCACACTCTTGTTAACGGCTGTGATTAATGGCACATATATGTGCGTTCTGCAAAGGTTTATTTATTTTGTGAGGGTTGATAAAATATCACCACTTTTATAAACTGCAAAGAAATAATTTGAAAAAAGAAATTCAGTGAAACGAAATCAATTGAATGTGATATATGGATATACTAACATTTGTATTATTTTTATAATTTAATTTGACATAAAAACTAAGGAATAAAGTAAGTTTCTTTTTAAATAATATAATATATAGTATCAATAAGATAAATTATGCGAAGATTCCGTCAAGTGAGGTCCTTTTCATTTCACTACATACTCGTTTCGGAGTTTTTACTCCATCATTAGAGTTTTATCAATCTACTGAGGACGTAAATAAATAAATAAAATTAATAAAAGGCACACTAGCACAAGCATATATACACAAACAACACATAACTTTACCCAACACCTAAGGTGCACATCGTTGCAATTGATGTTTTTGCTAAATGATGCTCCACTAAACTGTTTTAGTATGCACAATTAGCACACATCTTCAAAGACACCAGTCACCTCAGCCATCGTCTATCTTGCTTAAATGGATATCATAATACCCAAAACAGGAAAGATAGTTAAGCCACAGCTTTCCAGACAGTCGCATAGGCTTTTTGAGCAGACTCACCACTTAAGTTCACGGACATGACGTAAGCATATTCAAGTTTAATGAAGATACAAGTTTAATAATAACCGGTAATAAAATATCCTAAATAATGCGAAGTGTATATTCAACTAATAAGTTTACGACATAACCAAAGTTATAATAAAGGTTAATTACCACAAAGGAATTATAGTCATCGCAATTATAAGCATTAACTAGTCTTAAGTTTATTTCATTTTCACGTGCGTGGTATCATTGTATTTGGATAACCTAATAGAACTCCGATCCAATGCAATATTTTGTTCCACTGGAAATTCGACTTTTTTGGCGCTATCTATTGGGGAAACGAAGGAAGCTGGTTGGAAACACCAATGCTTACAATGCTTTCTCCCTAGCGCTACCTCGCGGCGCGATCATGTATCATTACATATTACTCCAAAGAGACCGTCGCTCATTAAAACAAAATTAGGATACAAAAAATAAATCACTATAATTCACACTCTAAACAATAAATATACGTTGTCATAGAAAGGTTAAGTAAAATATAGTGTTATTTAGTAGTTAAAATAATATAACATATTTTCGAAAGAAGCTAATGAGTTAAAATATGTAAGGATGTATGATTTTTATAACATAATCGTATGTAAATAATAATTACTAAAACCAGTAATAATTAATATGTATATATCTCTATTACTTACTTACTTTATTCAAATAAATGAATTATGTAAAGCAGAAATATTATGTATGCAAAAAAACCAAATGTAAAACATCAAAATATTAACGAAATTTTACTTATTGTTTAAATACACAAGTATGAACCACATATATAACTATTTATTAGTTTATATAAAAATTATGAAAAAACATAGATTTGTCGTCTACATTATAAAAAACTTCGTTCCACTTGAATTGTTTACATAAATTATAGAAGTTTGTTTATTGAGTGTACATAAAGTTATTTTGGATTATAACTAACTTTATCGACATATGTATCGAGATGGAATGTTGTATAGAAATAAATCTACCACGGCCATTGTTTACAATGTTTAGTGATAAAAAAGTTCGACGTCAGTTAATGTGAAGAAGAGAAATATTGGGCCAGTTCTTTATAAAATCCTTCAAAGGCAGTAAAAACCAACCACTAAATGTCAACGTAGCATCTAATAAAAAACAGAAGTTTCACAAACTGTTTTCTTCTCGGGTATTTGCGGATATTAGTATCAGTTTACCTTATAATGCCTTTCCATAAACATTTTACTTATTGCCAACTATACAAATAGGGGAGTAGCACAGAACTTAGGACCCGGAAGCCATCACCTGTAGAACTTTTAGTTTCTGCCTTGCATTTTTTTAATGTAAGACTAAGTCTAATTCAAATGTATTTTAAAGTTCTTTGTTATTAGAAAGCCGACCGCAAGAGAACGATTAAGACAGACATTACAGATCCTCATAGATTGTAATATTATGCAACAAATTTGTCTTAATCATTTGAGCTTATTTCATTATCCCTATTTGCAGAAATAAATGAATGAAAATACAAATTATAATAATGAAATTAGAATTAGTTTAGTCTATTTATAAAAATTGCATATTATGGATAATATTA
>JAGFPH010003580.1:87157-145912 GCA_018207615.1 Philaenus spumarius | reverse complement strand
TTATATCTGGGATTAGGTTTATTTACATTCACTTTGAACTTCAGATAAATCTCATAGAATTTTTATAGGTTTGTTCTTAGATAGAATATGTTTTATAATCTAAAATATCTGGCTGAGTTTAAGGATAATTTTTGAAAAATAATTAAACTTAGCAAATTATTAAAAACAAATTGTATCTGTAAACTCTAAGCCAACACTATTAAAAAGATGATTAGTAAAATCATTAAGTATAGTGTCTCTAAAAGCACTTCTATGTTTTACTTTCTCACTATACTATACTTTAGAGAAAGTATAGTGATCGCAAACAAATCGAGGTTGAGATTTTTGTGGAAATATCCGTTTTGGGAATCCCTGAGTCCAAAAAGAATTTTTTACAGAATAATGTCTGTCTGTATGTTTACAAAGATAGAGAGAAAACGATTCGTACGATTTCGAATAAATTTGCACCAAACATGTCAATTAGGCCTGTATAGATGCACGAAAAAAGGTTTAGAAAATGTTTGAAAAACAACCCCCTTTTTGGCCAGAAAACCCCCAAAATATCAGTTATTATTTTTTTATAAAAAAGGCTCTCAATTTTGCTTATTTGTAGCCCTTATTGTACCCTACTATATGCAAAAAACCGCATCTTTCTGAAAATTCTCGTTTAACTAATAATAATAAAATTTAAGTAGGCCTAATGTAAAATAGAATTTTAAAAGTAGAAATGAATTTTAAAAGGTAAATTGGCATCGCCATTTTGTGTTGCCATTGTAATGGAATAATTGTGAAATAAAATAGATTGAAAGGGAAAATTGTAGTAATGGAAAAAATTTAATTTATAACAATGAGAAATACTTTGTTACATATGAATAATAAATGTAAATGAAATTTTAGAGATTATTATACGGAATTCAAGTAATAAATAAACAGGGGGTTACATATACAAAATAAATATAATCGAACTTGACTCGTGAGAAATATCATTTCTAAAAGTTAAAATAAAAATACAGAACACTATTCTCATAAAAATAAGTTTGTTTATCAAACGCGTTTCAACGACAAAGTCGTCATCTTCAGTGAGACATGAGCTACAACTAAATTATAACTAAGAAAACAATGTGCTATGCTACATTTATGTATTCCCTCTCACAGAGTAGGGCGTGGTCTTAGTTTAAAAACAACTAATAGAGTTTACAATGACTACATAATAATGCAAAATAACCTATAGGATTATGATTTCTAGGATATTTGACTTGTAAGATATGTAACAAGGCATAAACTAAAGGAAATAAGTGTTATAAAACAAAGCAAGATTAAATTGTTTGAGCATAGACTGTGTGTGTTATTTAAATGCAGAACTAAAATAAATCATATTCTATTATGTGATCATAAATTATGTACAGTTGTAAAAGAAAATGTATACAAGTATATGTATAAAATGTTATAATTCACATTAAATTCTATAGAAAATTTGCTAATATTTTGTAGCGATATTTTTTGTAAATTCATATTTTCACCGTACGAGTGCCGCAAAGTATACTCCAACACGTAAAGGCAATTGTCGAACAAACACCAAGATGTAGAGTGGCGCGTTTTTTTTTTTAAGTGAAAACCATTTTAGGCACTTTAAACGATTTTTGGATGGGTAAAATCTTTTGCGTTTGCGTCACCGACGTGATAATATTAATAAAATATCTGTACCTGTAAATATGTATGTAGGCTCAGGCCTCAAGGAAGGTTGTATGTATGCCTACATCGTATAATATCGTATCTACGTAAAGTTGTTTTACTATTTTATATTTATTTTTTTATTATTGTAACATTAGCGCTGTGTATATGTGTATTTAAATAAAGCTAATTGACTACCTGAACAGTTTAATGAGTGTATACTGTAAATTCTTTAAATTGTGTTAGAAAAAAATTAGAAAATAAAACTTTAAATGTAGCTATTCAAACATAAACATGCAAATTAACTTGTATTTCGAATTTAGGATTTATTATCATATACTATTGAGATTTAAATTTAAAAATATGCATAATGAATTGCCAAAATTACTGTCCATTATTTTTAAATATTTTAATTTACTAACTTGGTTGCTATGGTAATGAATGTAAATGCATTAAATACATGTGTGTTCGTCCAGCATAGGTCAAATAAATCTAAAATTATGTTTATCAAATTTTGGATTTAACCAATATACCCACCGATGTATATTCGTGACAATAATATAATCGGTTAGAACAATTTGTTACTATTTAAGCTAAAAGCAATCTTTCAAGTATTTATTATATCATTTTAAATAATTTATTTTTGTGTTTAGCCTCACATTTTATAGTTTACCTTTTACCTTGTTTATTTTTACGGTATTATATATTTTAATTTAATAAATAAGCTTGTTGAACTTACCGTCCAATAGTCCAATTTCACACTTCCAACGACGGCCGTTTCGGCTATTTAACATTATTATAAAAACAATTTATTTGTTCTTAAATCCATAACTCCAAAACAAATTATTATTTCTGAAAAAATTGTAGAAATATATATATATGTATGTATTTTGGTTTATGTCCTTCTGGAAAAGTACATTAGACGCAAAATAATACCGTATTTTAAAACATTTAAACAATGTCTAACATAAAATAAACAAGGTACGATATAGAATTATAATATATCGAAAGGAATGATTAAAAATTGCCCGTCCAAAATATATATATTATCAAACAAAACTGAGAACTGCAAACATTTACTTTAAGTTTAAAATCTTGTCTTAAGGACCATAATAACTTAGCATTATAACTTAATCTTTAAAGAATATTGTAAATCTAATATATTCCACTGACGTCGCACTGTCTTCTACCCTTCCAGATCTATTACACTGAAACGTCCACTTCCCCAACCCCTATTCGGGTGAATAACCTTCCTTGATAGCTTGCTTACAATGTTTTTAGTTTTTGTGAAAGGCATTAGAGGTTTTTATTTGTTTAACGGCATTAAATGTTATTTAAAACTGAGCAAAGTTATTGTTGCATATACGTATTACAAAACTGATATTAAATTTAAATGAACACTGTAATTAACATAAAGTGATCATTAATTTCGGATCTATTTATTTATTATTAATAATATTTATTTGACTTTACAATAGAGGGAAGTTATTTAAATGTGCCCCAGAATACAAATAAAAATGTTAACAAATCAAATATTTCAAGGAGGCTACAGTATTTTTACACTATTAAAAAAATATAACTTTATACCTTCTGCACAATATTAGACTTTTAAATATATTTTATAACAAAGTTACTAACACGGGATTATTTCACACCCAGATAAAATCAGCTAATTAATAATATTATAAAATTTAAGATGTAATGATATCTCTAGCAATAACAGTTAAACATATAATACACCTGTGTTACACCATATGGTTACAATCCTGCATGATACAATATATATGGTAATTTGTATTGGTAGTATAATACAAACAATATCGAAATATGATATTAGTTGTTTTTATTCGCAAGTGTCATTATTTTCTAATGATCCACTAACCATCGCTTCGAACTATTACAGTTTATTTTAATTACTGAGTTACGTTATATTTCGATGGAAATAAAATAATATATTTAAACATTTAAAGATTTACAGACGTACAAAAATTATTAGTTTATTTGTTAAGATTAATAAAATATTGCGATTGTATAAATTTAAGTATGTTACAATAGTAATTGATATAAAATGAAATATAAAAAACTATTTACTTCCATTAAACAAAGAAAGTTCCACAAAATAAAAAATTGGTATAAATATCATCACTTTAAAAAAATACCAAGTTCTAGGTAATTATTGCAAATGTTATATATTAAAACTTGGTTTATATTGATTATGAACTTTTTGTTAATATGATGTAAACTTGGATTTTATATCACGTGTAAATTAATAATATATTAATATATTATTTTTAATATTATATTTTGAACTGTAATATTATTTCTATTTTATTTTAATATAGAATTTGATTGTTTTAATTGTTTATTAGAAATATTGTTCAATATTTTGTTAAGATGTGATATTTATGGAATCTACTTACTAAGCAATATCCATTTACTTTCATTTGTAAATAAAGTCCTACTTCATAAGATTGCACTTATATATTTGATAAAACAACTTAAAAAATTGTTTTGGGTTTCTTGTAATTTGATTAATTTCATAAGAAAATAATACATTTGTTTTGCTGAGTAATGGTGTAATATCCTTATTGACAAGCAGTGTTTGCTTATTACAATGATGCACTGCGTGTAGTACTAAACTAGAAAGAAATACGAACAAAGATACAACAGCCATCATGGAATTGCATTCACTCAAATTATTAAGACTTAAATCTTATTATTTTATTAGAACCCAGCAATGTTATGGTTCCTGGATTTGTTAAAATATTGTACCCTAATAAATATCCCTGCTATGGATAAAATATAACCCATATATGAATAATAACGAAATTTATTAATCATGGAACAAATTAATGTCGGTCTTATATTTTTATAAATACTAAAATAGTATATTTAAGTTACAGCTTAACATACCCAAACTTAATATTTAATTTATAACTACGGGTAATTAAAAGTTGTCTTACGCTTACTAATTAAATTAAAATGCTAATAAATAATTCCTTACAATATATTAACCCTAACACCAAACTGTTCATAAATAAAATAAAGACGTTAAACATTTGAATTATAACTCCAATAAAATGTATGTTAGCATTAGTTTCATCGGTATTTATTTTAAATTTATAATCGTAATTATTTTGTAACGGGAATAAAATTTTGTATGACTAGGTATAAGGAAACAAACCTGACATGAAAATAGTTATCCTATTAGATAATGATACAATGTTTACATGATAATACTAATACATATTCTATATTTTACAAGATAAGTTTAGAACTTTCAATATTGCGACATTTTGTAAAACACAATAATAGTAACACTAATCTTATTAAAATAATACAAAGAACACTTTCATAATGCTTCACTTTAATAAAGGCCTATAATGTCATATAGGTTCGAGGATAGTCAAAAGTTGTTATAACTAATTACAATCACTATCAAAACTGTATTTTATTAGGTACATTTGCAACTATTCTGTATAGTTAAATTAATTATTCTCACATGACTCTTAGTGTTTTACTTATAAATGCTGTAAGTTACATTGAACACGTTTGCAGGAAATAAAATGTATACTTAAGACGAGGAATAAGAGATATTCTTAACCTGGATAATTTGCTTAGTATTTTTTTTTTAGTAAGACAGTAATAAAAGATAATTATATTTAAACTAGCTGAATACCCGTGCTTCGCTTCGATATTAAATTTTTGTGCCTTACTATGTTACATAATTGCAATATTTTTCTCTCATTTTCTTTCTTTTTATATTTCGTGAAAGTGATTTATTACATTTATTAGTACGCGGCTCGGGTACTATACGGATCAATCTGAGGCTTGCATGATCAGCAAAGGGACTGTAAGCACAAAAGCAATGATTTTTGTAAGTTTTAAAGGTACATTTCACATGTATAAATACATTTTATCTCAAATATTTCTACGAAAAATATTTTACAACGTAGATTCAAAAATTCAGTGCACAAGTGTATCTCTCATGTATATAAATTAAGAATAATATATGACAAATTTACGTATCTAGTTTTATAGTCCGTGTTCGGGTTCTAGAACGTTCCGGAAGTCTTTTCCATGGTCCAGGACCGTCTGGAACATTCCAGAACATTGTCAAACCTACATCACTTATGATTAATAAGTGCCAAATTTCAGCTGTCTACAAATGTGGGGAGTTAGTAGAATACGTTTTATTGTATTTAGGGCACATTTTTAACCCTTGCAGCAATTAACGAAATGTAAAATTGGTATATTTTTATTCATATCTTTTAAGAAATAAATGTAAAATTGTTTACCATTTAGCTTTAAGGAAAGTATAACAAACAGTATTTAAATTTGTATGGGTTTTTTCAACCCTTAAAGGCAAAATATTTCAAAATCCTTTTTTAGTGCGTCTCTAGCGCTTATGAGCAATATGAGTACCAAATTTCACCTTCCTAGACGATGGTTTTGGAGATACATAACAAACAATATTATTGTTTAGGAGTTGTGTATGCCCTTAAGGGACTTGCCACGGTTATTTACTCAGCTAACTTCTACGACTTTGATGTGCTACCGCTTTCTTTTATATCAATATGTATTTTGTTTGTTTTATTTCAAAGAACGTAACCTAATTCAGTTTTTATCTACATGTTTGATGAAAATGTGTTGCTTAGCTGCAAAAACAAATAGGACTACAACTCTTTGGACACCAACCCTGTTATAAATAGCAAACAAGTTTTAGACTTTGCACGTTTGTAGGCCTATGTTTAAGCTAAGCATAGGCCTAAAACTGCCAGTTGCAGTCAAGTGCTCATATATCTTGCTAATAAATTTACTGTTATCTATACTTATAAAAGCCAAATACCATTGACTCATTGACTAATCACAGTTTCTCCAAAACCACGAGGCCTACAAACATGAAATTTGGCACTAATACTCTTTATAGGCTCTAGACGCGCACTAAGAAAGGGTTTCCGAAAATTCGAAATTTTAGGGGGGTTTAGGTTGGTAAAAGTTACTAAATCACGATTTATCAAAACCTAATTAACGGATTGGAATGAAATTTGGTATGTAGCTTCCTCTAGGGCCATAGATGCTCGCTAAGAAAGGGTTTTAAAAATTTCGAAATTTTATGGGGGTTTATGGGGGGGGGGGGGTTCAAAGTTACAAAATCACGATTTCTTTAAAACCATGGAACGGATTTGAATGAAATTTGGTATGTAGCTTCCACTAGGGCCATAGGTACTCGCTAAGAAAGTTTTTCAAAAAATTCGAAATTTTAGGGGAGGTTTGGGGGGTCAAAGTTACAACAAAAAACCATCGAATGGATTGAAATGAAATTTGGTATGTAGCATCCTCTAGGGCCCTAGGTACTCGCTAAGAAAGTTTTTTTTTTAATATTTGGAATTATAGGGGGTTTGGGGGTCAAAGTTACTAAAAAGAAACACCGAACAGATTGGAATGAAATTTATTATGTAGCTTCCTCTAGGGCCCTAGGTACTAGCTAAGAAAGTTTTTTTAAAAATTGAAAATTTTAGGGGAGGTTTGGGGGGGTCAAAGTTACTAAAAATCCCCATAAGAAATACATAGTGTAATATATTTATTCATATAATATTATGTTGTTTGTTAATATACATTTACCTTTGATTTGTCTATCCGTGCAAAGCCGGGTCGGGCCAGCTAGTTGTTTATAAATCAATAATCTACTGTCATAAGTGTCATAATGGTATAAACTGTAAGGACAATCATGAAATCATGGATATTTTAAGTTTTTCTCCATTTACCAAAAATTAGGTTTTTTTTGACTTTGATGTAACTTTTCTCAGCCTCTAATAAAGATATTGATGCCAAATTTTTTGTGCTTTCTTACAACATGGTCTTCTAGTGCGCTACATGAGATTTAAAAAAATTCCTCTAACTTTGCTAAAAAAAAATTATGAAAATTTTAACCTATAAATTACAAATAATTTTTGAAAAGATAAAAAAAAATACTTAGAAATAAAATTTTACAAAAATGTCATGTAGCGCACTAGGAAAAACTATGATTAAAAAAATGTTAATAAATGTATTACCCTAAGTCTTATGGTGCTTGAGAAAATGTGCATATAGTTAACATGGAGTATCATAGGCGTGGCAAGTCCCCTTAAAGGCCAAATATTGTAAAATTATTTTTTTAGTACCAAATTTCACATTCATATGCTGTATGTTTTTTGAGACATGTAACAAACACTATTTATTGTTGAATGGGTTGTTTCAACTCTTAAATGCCAAATATTTTAAAATACTTGCACCCCTAGTGCCTATAAGCAATATGTGTACCTACTAGATTTAATGTTAATAGGCGGTATGATTTTTGAGACATATAAAAAACAATATTTATTGTTGTAGAGGTTGTTTCAATCCTTAAGGCCCTCCGCACACGGGTCGACGCTCGAAGTGGTCGACGTGACTCCAGTCCCTTACGTCTCTCCCCTCCACTCAACTTCCTTCGTTGTGGCATTGAGCTCCGCAGACTGGTCGTTCACTGGTCGTCTAGAACCGCAAGGATCCTCGTCTTGTGCGACTCTCGTCTCTTGCGATTGGTTTGGAACGGGAAACTTCGAGCGAGACGCACGTTTCTTCGTCATGGAGGTACTTTTTATTTTATTTGTTTGCTTTGTTTTTGTGCTAAATTATTATTTTTTTAATTTAACCTGTGTTACCTCTAATAAAAGTTTGCAAAGAAAAAACAAATTTCAATGTCAAATTTTCCTGTATTTGCCACCGTGATTTTTTCTGACGTTTTATATTTTATTGATTTATGTTTATGTTTGTGTATTCGTAATTATATACAAAGATAAACATGAACGAATAATTTAATATAATAAAATATAAAATAAGTCAGAAAAATAAAAAAAATAAACTAGCTCCCAAGGAAGGCAGCAGCAGGGAGGAAGGGATACGGCATTTCTTGCTAAGTCTAATGCCGGACCTCGTTCAAATGAACGATGTGCAGCTGAGAAAGTTTAAAAGAAGAGCGTTGGAACTCGTAGAGGAAGTTGGCGAAGAACCTGTTGTTGAGCTTGTGCCACCACAATCTTATTCAGGCTCAGCAGGGTATCCCTATGGATATCCACACTACTCAATGTTGGCTCCAGCTCTACCACAGCAGACACCTGGACACTCACATGACGAAGGTTCAATTCAAGATATTTAGATTTTTTTTTATATATATTATTAAAAAAATTCATGTTATTGTAAATTGTATTTTTTCTATTAATTTTTGATGAGTGTGTATTGGGTTTATTTGGTAAATTGTGTTTATTGTTAATAAAAATATTTGTACATAAATTTGAAAAATTAAAT
The DNA here is from genome assembly GCA_018207615.1 of Philaenus spumarius. NCBI lineage: Eukaryota > Metazoa > Arthropoda > Insecta > Hemiptera > Aphrophoridae > Philaenus > Philaenus spumarius. The sequence continues at coordinate 136,933 of JAGFPH010003580.1, read as the reverse complement.
AATATCTTACCTCAAAGTTATAAGTATGCGTTCTTCTGAATTCACACATTCCCTCATATTGGTATCCGCATATTGAATAGCTGGACTAATTATTCTTACTAGAGTAATGTATGATTCCTTTCGCATTCTATAAAATGATAGAAATTTAGCGTCACTTTGTTGCAGTTCTCTTGCACCAACGAATAACCGTTTATGAAAATTGCGTTCAATATAAGGATGCACCCATAATCTTCGTTTATTCCTTTTCATTTGTCGGTACCACAAAAACATTACAATGTCCTCCTCATCACTTGAACTTGAACTGCTCATTGTAAGTTTATACAAATTAAACTAAAAATGCAAAAATACCGTATATTATTAATGCTGATTAGAAATATACAAACATTCACAGATCGAAATAGCCATTTTGATTGATATTTAATAAAAAAAGGTCAACGAATGCACTGAGTACGTTCCTGGTTGGAAGATGCGAATAAACTGAATCGACTTGTGTGCGGAGGGCAATCGCTTGTGCCGCAGGGTTCGTACATGACGAGCACGACGCGCGATTCTCTCGACGCGTCTTCGATCGACCCGTGTGCGTACGGCCTAAGGGTCTGCTCCAGTAAACGAGAAAGCAACAGGAAACGCACTTCCGGTATCTCTGTACCCCTATCTAAACAGTGCAATTTCTTGCAGCTGAACGCTTTGACATTGCCTCATTTCAAACCATTTTATAAGTCTATCTCTTGTAATTGAGTTTTGAAAAAAAAATGAATATTCTTTATAAAATTTCGGATCCGGCTTGCAAACTATTTTTCATTATTAATTTTGTATTGTGTTAGGAAAAAAATTCAAAACTTTGTACTTACCAAATGTCAATTACTTGACAAATGAAAGAAATAAAAAAAAATGTAAATTGCAAGACGGATGCGTATTGTGACTGTGCTTAAAATGAGACCTTGCAAACAATTTTATGATAAAAAATAAACGAAATAAATGGTTTGAAATTTAACATTGCTCTTATGGGATAAAAATCCATTTTATTTTTACTGGAGCAGACCCTTAAAGGCCAAATATATTAAAATTTGTTTTAAAGGGCTTCTTGCTCATATGAGCAATATGTGTACCACATTTCACGTTCCTTGGGGCAATCGTTTTTGAGATATAACTCAACCAATAATTATTGTTTTATCGGTTGTTTTAACCCAAGTATTTTAAAATCCTTTCTTAGTGCGCCTCTAGAGTCTATGAGCAAAATGTGCACCAAATTTAATGATCCTAGGTGGCATGGTTTTTTAGATACTGTGATCAGAGAATGCATGAGTGAGTGGGTTTCGATTATATAGAGAGATTGAATATAGAACATTAATATATTACTATGTACAGTAATATATGTACCAATGGTCTAATATTGTGGATGAATTTCTGTTATTTATGTGGTAATAAATGTGTATGTAAACATATAGTTAAAATTTAAATTTTTTTTCAAAAAAGAAGCTACATATAAAACACTATAAAGTGATTAAACATTTTTAATATTATTTAAGTAATGTATTTAAACACTAATGCTTTAACTGGAAGCAATAAATATATTCTTCAGTTATACAATTTAGGCAGTTGGATTTAATTTTAAAATAAGGAGAAGAACTATATGAGCCACTTATGATAAATAAATCTATTCTTATCTTTATATTTATTAAATTTAATGCTCATCACAAGGAATTGCGGTTGAACAATATTTGTATTTGATGGTTGTCTAAATATTTACTTCTAATTTTTGTAAATAAGTCACCAGAATTAGTTACCATATGTATTAACATGTTGCTAGTTTCTTCGTTTTAACAGTGATTTACGTATGCAACAACATAAGTATGTTGGGGTTATGTCTTCTAATTATTGTTTTGGACTTATGTATTTTTGACACATTCACTAACAATACATTTGTCTCTCTATTTTTCGGTAATATTTTTTTTGTTAAGTGAAGATTAAATGCAAATCGTCCATAGTTATTGTTGTGCATTTTCAGAGTAATGAAATCAGTAGTTTAAATTATGAAATATCTTAGTTTTGATACATTTTTATTAATTTGACCAATAAAATGTATTATACAACTTTTGCAGATATTATTTAAACATGATATTTATATCCGTGACAGTAGGCTAACGGAGGAGAATCAAGTTATGTAGGCGTTACATTAGTATTGTAAACTTTTTCCATACTTAAGGAATCCATCCTTAAAAGGAATCCATCACTTTTAAAAGTTGTAATCCAAGATTTCAATAGAGGCTAAACAAAAAGCACTTCCACGGAGAGTAGACAGTAACTTCAATATTTATAAAACTTCTTAAAAGCATATTTGATTCGAATTATGTTAAGAGTGACATCCGACATAACTGTATTTGAAAATAAATATAAATATACAAAATATGTCAAATATAATTGTTTAATAAAGCAAGTATGTTTAAAAAATGTAAAACGTAATAAATGTAAAATGTAATTTTTTTTTATTGATTTAATATTTTACTTAAGCTTGTATAAACTAATAATAAATTACTACCGAAATATGTATATTTTTTATTATTTAGTGATGAATTCTATAATAACAGACGTTCCTCTACTGCTGCTGCATGATGCACATTTGGGACACAAAGTGGTATATATGTTTATCTGTTCGATGCATTCGGTTATACACCACAACTTTTTTTCTACGCTTGCAGCCTTATATTTTATTTTCTGTTTTTTTCTTCTAAAGTCCTTCTTAATAAAATACATTTTTGGCTGTTTCGGGATTAGCTAATTGTAAAATCTATTTTCTAAGCAATTTTATTGTATTTAACTTACCTCTGTCATCACCTCCTTTTCTCTTCTCTTTCTCCAACCTGTTTGTCATATTGATAAACTACTTATATCAGTTTTAAAAAAATGTATATCCTGTTTACCCTCTTTAAAGTCTTTTTATAGGGCAAAGTTTTTTTTATTTACATATCGATGATTGAATTTCTCAAATGTTTAGTATATCTCCAAGTATTTTCCAAGATGATGCTGGATTACTCTAAGCATTATATTCTTCATATTCTTTACGATCTACGTTATGACCTTTTACGATATTAGTTAGTTTTTTATTTACTACAACTATGACAAAAATTAATCATTAAAATTCTTCGTTATAAAATGTATAGTTACTTATTAAATGGCCTGAGACATCATAGAGTTACAAGAAACACACTATAAATTACTAACTTTATACTGTTTATGCTTTCTATAAAACATGCAAAAAAGAGTACTTAGCTTAGGCACAATAAAAAAATTAAAGGAAGACACCATTTAAGTAGTTTGTCTACTGAAAAATACAAAATGGATGAATTATAACAAATATCTCAAACAATATCAACTTCTATGGCTAATGTTGATCAGGAATTTACAATTATACTTTAAATGAGATCACAAAAATTACAAGAAAAATAAATTCACTGCACAATTCCGACTCTGAGATTAAATAAAAGTTTAATAAAATCATCCAACAAAACCAACCCATTTTGTTCAGTAGAGTATTTTTTCTTAAATCCCCATATCTTGAACAAACAATAAGGAATTGATGTAAAATTCCTCCTTCTCGCCTTGGCTGCACAGTAATCATCCTTATTATTATTTCTCAAATGTATTTTTTTTTTATCCCTTAGCGATATCTTCAATTATTCTTCATCAAAATTAATTATGCAAGCACCATTTTAAAGCTTATGTTCTTCGCTATTGACAAAAAATAGACAAACAGCTTAAAATTCGTGTTTTCGTTACACAAATTATTTATTAAAAAAACTTGTATATTATAATTTATATTATTTCGTTCCTAATAAAAAGCGTCATATATTAAAAATCTGTTTAATTAACATGATACCTGTTAGTTTGATTATTTGTATTCCATATTATGCAAGTGTTATAAACTTTTATTTACAAATAAATAAACAAATAAACGTAATTAACTAAACTAAATCAACATATTAAATTAGGCATATATTTTTTGCACATTTTTCTTAGTTTTGTCACTTGCATAGCTTTCGCCACTGTTCTTCAGTATTTTAGCAACATTTTCCTTCCAACTATTACAGTTTCGTACACTTTTTAAGGCCTAACTGCATCACCACATTCATGTATATCAACACTCGTCATTTTTAGTTTACAAACTAGTAATGTTTACAAGCATTAGAACAAAACAGAAGAAAGCTGAAGAATGTCAACCCCCACCACTGTCCATGTGTGGGCATAGACCCTTCTCTTCCACACAGAACAGCTTACGCTCCAACTACTCTCTTTTCAACAGTGTTTTAAACTGACAAGGGGATAATATACCTCATGTCCAAATGGTTACTCCTACCACAGACAGATAGCAGCACTAACCAAAACCGTGCAAATTAATTGTGACAGTTGTGCGGCATAACCTGCTCAGCACTTATATTATTTATAAATAGAATTATTAAAATAGTATTTTTTATAATTTAAAACATCTTTCTTATATCGTTCCTTATAGTGTGGAAAGATTATAGCATTTCTAAATGTCTGAGATATTTTCCCAGTTTTTAAAATGTTCAATATTAAATTAAAACACTTATGTTATGCATTCTTAAACAATTTTAAAGGAATCCTGTCTGCACCGAGTGCTTTATTATGTGTTGCTTTACCCAACACTGCCAACAATTCTCGCATATAACATCTTTATCTTAAATCTATTCTCCACAAGAGTTTCGCCATACTGTATCCTACCAGGCGTTATCGATACACGGTACAAGTTCTCGAAATAAATTCTACGATTTTATTTCGGCTACAAAGAATTAATAGGGGATCTACGTCTCAACCACCGTATTTTAGTGACTACACATATCTTGGTAAGAGACATACTTAGTTTTAACAAACAATATATATTATAGATACAATACGGTATGATGGTACTCAACAAGGAAATATCCCTTTCTAAGCTTTGTAACATGCACCTTATTGATAATTTTAATTAGTTTTTAAACATTTGTTTACTTACTTTTACTAAATTACACGGTATAAAATTTCTTCCTAAAAACATTTTAGTTTTTACTACAACCATTTATTTTATAAAAGTGATAAGTTATTAAAATATTACGTTCACAAAGTCACATATTTTATAAAATAGTTTTGTGATTTATAAACTTTTAAGGTTTTCTAAACATTTTCATTTTTAACAAGACCTTCCCTATCCAAACTCACTTTTACAAATATATACGTATTTATTAAACAAGATAGATTTATGCCTACTCTTAAACAAAAAGCATTAGAACTAAAAATTGTTTCAAAATAAACAATCAGCCGCAATGAAAATGATATTTATTATAGTTAAACAGCGTAAACATTTGATTATTTGTATGTATCTTATTACCATCAAATAGCTGTGATGATTGATATATTAAGTCCACCAATATCATTTTTGTAACTACGTGTTGGCGTACAATTTTCTTTCCCTACCAACTTGAGAGCATATTACCTTTGGAATATATCTTAAGCGCACAGTAAGTTAAGTAAAAGGTAAGTGCACAGTTATAACTTAAATTTACTTACCCGTTCAAATTGTACATTTATCGTCTTGTCTTTGACTATGTTTAGTCTTACCTTTACCATTAAATGATTATATTTTAAACACTTGAAATTATTTCTGCAGTAATATTTTAGATGTTTAGTGCAGTGCTTCCATTCGTATTTGTCTATTATGTCATAGATAATAATCGCAATATTTATGTTCTCTTTTACCACGCGTTATTCCTCTCAACACCCTTCATTAGTTCTATAGTCAAAAGTTGAAGACGTTACAAAGACAAATCCTGTGATAAATAATATGTAATAACTTTTAGGATCATTTTTTTATCTAATCTGTAGTATGCCATAACATATAATCCTATCAAGTACATATCTCACACCAATTTTTTAAAGTTAGCACACAATATGTTTTTCTGATTAGCATATTATTTTATTAAGTTAAATAACAATAAACGGAACTGACATTTAAATATATCGAGAACGGTACGTTTATATACAAAAGATTTAATTATAATTTGGATTTCTCTGGATTGGTTTCCTTAAATTAATCATTTACCTTACTGAGATATTTCTGCAAAACTCCAAACTTTATTATAGTATAGTATTTTATATATTTGCATAAGAATTTAAAGAAAAACTAAATTATTTTATTTACTGTGTACATACAAAATATCACAATGAATTATTGGTTTTAATTTCAGAACTTTATTTATATCACATGACTTTATTATACACTTCAGTTGAACATATTTAAAGCCCAGCTGACCTAAAGTCATTAAGTTATACAAAATCGGATAACATAATTAATTATAAATGACAAGCCCAGGCATGGGTGTTATCATCATATTATGTAAATAACTCAATTACGAATATAGCAAAATCACTCCATGCTGTTTTTTAATTATTTAACTTATATCCATATTTATTATTCTTAGTAGTACACATTAATAATTTATATAATTAATAAAAATATAATAATAGAAAAACTACACACTTAAGAAATTATTCGGATATTCTGTTAGTATAATCATACAGTTTCAATAAATTAGTTTTTATACTTTGAAATTAAATTAAACAGTTTGTGGTATATTTCCTACACTTCTACTTTTATAGTTCTAAAACACACTTTTAATAATTTTATCTTTCATTCGCCATTTTACTTCTTTGTGTGATGCACTTTTATATATAGCAGCACACAAGAAATAACAGTGAAATAATTTATAGTGGCCGAGAGGCAATGAGGGTACTGGCTATTGATTGACCTTCGCTGTACGCTACGCCACTGCCTTGATTAGTCTGTCATAAACTTATGATGAAATCCTTATACATACATAACGTGAAGTTGTCATCACTGAACTCAATGCCATTGTTTTTTCTTAGGATTTGTAATAGGTTAAATTTATTTAACGAAAAAATATGTGTACAATTCAACTGAATGAAGCATACAAAAATTGAATTCATGTTACATTACTTGCCGGAGTAAAACATATTGTTACATTCAGTTTTACGTACTTTAAAAAATTTCAAAAAGTATTAAACTAGCTTAAAACGTTTTTTTCAGGTTAGAATAAGGAAACTATAAGATATGACTTGCATTATAATATTTACCACATTAAGGGATACAATAATTTAATTACAGACGCGTGAGATTTATAGAGAGTAATCTATGTTTATTCATAAAGATAAAACTATAATATTATATAAAATGAAATCATACTTTTATGTGCGTTCATTTGGGAAAAAACGATAAAACTTAACTTATCGAAGACATTCTAAATTTTATTCTAAGGTTGTTTCAACATTTTGAAGTATATTCTATTACATAATTTTGAATACATCTTTACGTCGATTCTAAACCTTGTACATGTTGTGCATATGTTATATACATGGGTGTGTAACGTAGGTTTCTAGTAATAACTTAAATGGATTATTTTTTGGAGAGCGTAAAATTGATTTCCAAAGTTATGTGTTTTACTTGGTTAAAATCCAACAGTAGTATTATTATTAAAAATAGAAGTGGGTTTTAGTCATTATACATCTCAGCTTTATACCTTGAGTGTCCTTCTTAACATTGATTTCTGTTTTAAATTCATTTGAACTGAAAACCCAGGGCCAGCTCGTCCATATAGGCAACCTATGCCGCTGCCTAGGGGGGCAAGATTGAGGTTTTTTTAATTTGGAGATTTAAAAACATAAACTAAAAATAAAGTTTAGTACTCTTACGCGCTAATAGTACTAGCTTAGGCAGAAGTATTACTAGGTAATAAAAGGTGAAGTGTATTTATTTTATTTAAGTTGTCTTAGAAAATAGGAATGTATGGCTTAACACTACCCGGTTTGACAACCTCGCTCTGCGTAGCGGAATGCAAAGTGTAGGGTGAACGGTTGTAGTGTGCTGCGCCAACCCCACACTTCGCCCCGCCACACCCTGCTACACGACGGTGGAATATCACCAACGAATGTAGACGTATATAGAAGCACAGTTCTTATGGAATGTTTGTGTACTACTGCGAGATGTAAACAAACAAGCTTTGTCTTTCAAAACATGGGAGCGCTCCTAAATAATTCATGCATGTAGATATACTCCCATGAATGATCCTAGCAAACACTTGGAAAAAGCATTAAGAATCGAAAAAGAATAAGGTTTGAATGAATCTGACATTCCTGCTGCAGGACTGTTTTCTGAATCAATAGCGATTGCTCATTAACTCCATTACTCAGTATCAAACCCTGAAGAAGTCCTAAACTACATTTATAAAAATATCTTGAAAATGGATTTCCTAACATTTCTGTAGTCCATATTTTTGCTTGCGTATTGTGCTTGCGTTGCCACTTTCGGTAGCTAGTGATGAAGCTTTTCTAAACCCAAACAAATTAAAACCTATCTGCGTAGTACAATGGGCCAGGAGAGACCTGTGGGTCTGGCGACAATTTCTATTGAAAGTGAAATAGATAGACTATTAGACTCAAAAGAACTCATACGAAAATTTGCTAAGCAGAAATCAAGAAAAGTACCATTAGGAGTATAAATACAGTTAATCAGTATTTTTAAGTGATGTTTGGACCGTAGTTAAGAAAACAATAATCCAATATCAAAAAATATCAAGTACTCTTTGTGTATTAATTTTTAAGTGTTATAGAAAAAGAAAAACTATCTGTAATCCAACTATGATTTTCCGTTTTATATTGACAGAACTCTACGTAATGTTATTATAATACCAATGAAACCTGTAAACCCATACACCTAATGTAAAAATTTCTGATATTTTATATAGATTTTCTAATACTAATTTAGATTTCTAATTATTAATCTATAAGTCGTCAAAACAAAAGACAAAATTCAAAGCCATAGTTAGATTTACTTTTTCAACTAACATAATACATTGAGGTTTGTGGATATTAAATTATATGTATTTTATGTAAAATTTACATTTGTTTTATTTACATACCCCAGTCATTAATCAAAGATTATAAAATCTAAATTCTTTGTTATAACAATAATAAACAAAACCTTTTTTAGAAATTCCATACCCGGCAGACCCCGCCAAAGATACTTTTGTGCGCCCCCAAATGAGGGCGCAGAATTTGTTTTTTCTAGGGGGCCAAAAACCCTAGAGCCGGCTCTGTGAAAGCCATTAGTCTCATTCCCAATAATGCTTCACTTTTCCATATTGTGTGTTCTGTAGTTTGCAAATGTTGGTTACATAATCTCGATTTCAAATTTCTTTATAATATTCAAATGGCATTCAGATATTTCTCAAAAGGTTCGTGGCCAATTATGAAGCTTAAGATTCGAATTTGATTGTTTATGCTTTGCCATTGGAAAGTCTATAAAGTTTCTTATCTGGTTAAACCAAAGAACTATAATGCTTCTCCGGCAAGAGTTTTATCCAGATATCTTTGATCTCGGATTTTATCCATTTCTTACTAAACAGTTCTGTGCTGCAGATTTTGTTATTCCGCTAACCAGTTTTGGACCAATGAAATGTAAACTAGCCGTATTATCTGTGATCGAGTAACCACATATATTCTTCCTAGTTCTCGTTTGCAAGTTTGGTTAAGGCCTAATGACGATCCTACCCTAGTGCTGAGGAAATATCTAGTGAGCTTACAATAAAATTTTATAGCAGCTTGGCTACCAGATCTAACGGTATTGTGCTTCCTATAAAATCCTCTGTTTAGTCAGAATTGTGCCATTTTAATATGGCCAGTACATCTGCCTGAAACACTGCTGCATACTTTCTCATCTATTCTTTGTCATTCCTTGTTTGTTTTTCTCTCATACTCTAGCACATATTCCTAAATCGGTTAGAGATCCGTCAGTATTAAGTTCTATACTTCATGTAAAAACCCAACAATAAATTAATAATACACACTTTTGATAAAAAATATATATTTATACGAGCATAGTTCATGTTGTACTCACGCTAATGTAGCATACAATATATTTCTTTCAGATTTTGCTGAATATAAGTATTATTTTTCTATTGAATTGAAAACATAATGCATCTTTGTTACAGTTATTTGTAGGAAGCCAAATTAAAGTAATTCAAATTAATTAAACTGAAACTACCTCTTAAAGCAATATCTGAAGGTGAATTGTTTACTAAAGCCAGGAGCAATACAAAAGCATTAAGGTATTCTAGTTTAAGTATCTGTAAGTAATAGTTGCCGATAAATACAAGTAGGTTTTTAATGGATTAGATGTTTTAAAATAATAATAATTTAAAAATAATAATAAATCATTTAAAGATAGTAATAATAATAAAATAAAATTTTAACGATTTTAGATTTATTTTATTTTTAACGAGTTTGGTTGTCCCAGTTAGATTCAAATTACAAATATTCACATTTTTAGTTTAAAGTTGCCAAAAAATCTGAAATGTAAAATATAAAATGTGTCTTTTTACATCAATAGTTTAGAGAGAGATATTTTAAAATTATTAAATTTTCTATTCCCTTGATTTCCATTAATTAAGTTATAATGAGGTTTGTAAAAACTAAAGTAAAGGACTAAAGTAAGGAACACGCACATTTTCAATTTAAAATAAACTTAAAGCTGTATGTAACTTGACATTCCAATCACAAAAAAATGTAAAGGCTTGTTTATTTCAGTTGTGTATTGATTATAACTCACTCCGGGTTGCTTAATTTCCGTGTTACATAACATTTAACTAGGGTAGGGGTTTAAAAACTACGGGTTTGGATTACGATACATGAATGCAATTAAAATATTATAATCTTATATATTATATTTTCACTGTTGTTTTTGTGTAATTCTGTAACACTTAAAATAATCTAGAAGAGCTGTTATTAATATTTACATATATGTAAATGCATAGTATGCTGCACCTTAAGCAAAATGTATACAATTTACTTACCACAAGTATCTGAGTGTAAAGAGAGCTTGCCAAGACACAAAATTTACTTTAAGCTCTACGAAATCTAACACTCGTTCTTATTTATCTTTTTTAATTAGTGCATCTTTAATACAATTTAATAATTACAATTGAGCTTAAATTTGAACGCAATAAAGAACACAAATCTACGAAAATCAAAGTCAACCTATATGTAGAGTTCAAATAAACATAAATTAATAATTTTAAATGACGTCTCTTAAATGTTTCCTTATCTAAACTTTAGATTGTAAGTTCTGTGTACAAGGTAAGTCAAAGGTTTTACAAAATTATAGAAATATTAAAATACTAAACGATTCAAGTTTGTTGATACTAAGTTTTCAAAGTTATTATTTATTTTAAAAATTAAGTGTATAGTTAAGAAAATTTTTAGTGTTAACAATGTGTAAACAAATAAATAACTTTCAGAAAAATACTAACCATTTATTTCAACCTGAACATTATTATTTAAAATTACAATTCAATTAGTTAACAATTTTCACAGTATATATTAAAATAAAATCATTACAATAATATTTATTTACATTTGCAACCGGTATAGGTATTTCCAAAATGCTTTGAAGATCAGTAAATTAATCTAATCTCTAAAGCTGCACCGTAAAAACATAATAACATACATTATCTTTCACAAAATTCAAATCTCATAATAATTTGTCTATCAAAATTTCATTAAACTTCATCTAGTTTCTAATTGCCATGGAATGTGTATTGATAGCATCATAATGCAGTATATAAAAAAAACATCTAATTTTAAAAACTAAATTTTTACAAGATAAGTAATACGTTGAGCAATCATAATTTTAAAACAATATATTATAAATTATAACAAATTAAACGATATTGTAATTTTTCATTTAACATACTATTTTATTATTCCCTTATTATAGAACAATTTATACCTTAACATTATTTTCAAAATGGTTATTGTTTGCATGTAAGTAGTATATTTTAATAAGGAATATTTGTTTATATTAGTAAAGGCAATAATTGCCCATTGTTGACTCTCACCATCAGGTATAACCTGTTTCTTTAGGCTTGGGAAATAATACTCTAACAGAAAATTAAGTAATCATGTTCTCTCTAGAAAATTCTATAGTAATACATTTGATATAATTCGTTTACTTCTAAATTAAATTGTTAGGTTGAGATGGGTGCAAACTTTATTTAAATTTGTATAACTTTTATTTTATAAAAATAATAAAGTGTTAAAATAATATAGCTGAATTTTGGTGTTAAAAACTGAAGCTTGGAAAGACCGATGCTTAAGACATTGGAAATAGATTTGTAAAACCGATATCGCCCTTCGCATTTGGCATCAAATTAGAATCAAAAAGAGATTTTACCTTTATAATATATATGATCCAAAAACGATCACTTTAAATGAAAATCTAAAGAGAACGGTTACCAATATAAGAAAGAGAAATGAATGTTTTAAAGGTAAGTTAAAACTAAATACTTGACCAAAACAGGATAATCTTAAATAAATTTATTAATTTTTTATCCTTGTTTGGTTTAAGTTTAAATTTAGTTTTAAGATGGAAAATCGAGTACAAAGCTCCTGGCACCAGTGCTAGGAACAGTAATGTCTCTACATACTACACATTAACAGTTCACTCATTTTAAACAATTTATTTTTTTACCACAAAGACCAGAGCACTGAGTGAAATAGTGAAATTAAAGTTTGTACAATTGTTAATTAGAATGGAGTATTAACGTTATATGTGAAGTCGTCAACTTAATAGTTAATACATTGAATTTATTAATTGTGTTACAGGTGGGTTATTTAATATAAATCATATTAACACTATATTTTACGCATACCTACTATACTGATGGTGATAGTCTTCCATACTATACAACAGAATGACATAAAACAGCACATCACCTTAGTTAAATTCAGTTTAAATTAGCGAGATTACTTTGAAGGAATACACTTTTAACTGGTTATAAAATATACCTGCGTGCACTTATATAAAATGACTTGAAGAAAAAAAAACTAAATTCCCTCAGAGATGCGATTAAGGCAACGTTGCACCTTTTGTAATATAGGTAGCAAATGCAAGTGAATACAGAACATCGTGGAACCCTGGAATTAGTGGTTCTACGAAATAAGTATGGCAGTAGAATTTTACAAGTAACATGTTGTACTATCGTGATAAGAATTTTTAGAAAGTAGCATACTATAAATAATTAACTTAGCAAGAAATTAAACTACAAAGTTTCAGACGAGGTACAAAGGGTTTTTCTGTAGAGATAAATTGTTAGTTAGAGTACAATTTTCCTCCAATCCTAGCTTAAACCTTTTATATGAGTTCGTCGACGCGTTTCGGAGTTCCTCCATTCTCGAGACCTACTTCAGTACTGAATTCATCCATTGCATTGCATTGAATGGCTGTTTCTGTAACATATAAAAATTCTGCCTCAGGGCAAGCCCTTTGGCGGTTAGTGTGATACATATGCATGATTATATAGTGTTCTTCACTGTTTAAGTATGGGTGTGTGTGTGTGTAGAGTGTTCTTCGTTGTGAGTTGGGTGTATGTATGTGTTTTGATTTAGTGTATTATTTTAGCAGATGCTGGATGAAAGAAGTTGGTCGTAGACGTTTGGTAGGCGGGGGTGCTTCTTCTCTTGAGATTAGTCGTAGGTGTTGATCCGTTTGGGATTCGTCTTTATATACAGTTTATCCCCGCCCCTCCTCAGTTTAGCCACGCCCCTCCTCTAACCGGTACTGCCTCCCAGGGCTATAGAATACATGTATTCTATAGCCCTGATTGCCTCCGGCCACACGTTCCGATGGCTACACAAACCTACATGTTTATTGCAATGTTTAACACTTTCAACATTTTCAGATTTTGGAATGTTATTTCTGATTGGTTGTATATTTGTTTATTAATAATGTTTTCTCCGTTCATCTTTAGTTTAAAAATTTCCATATTATCTATTATATTTAATACAGTGACTTGATAGAGACAGTGTGGTCAACTGACGTCTTGTTTTCTATTGGCTGCGCCATATTGTTTCCATTTTTCTGCTTACAGTAATGTTATTTAAATAGGAATTAGTTATTTTCGTGATATTACTGCTGTTATTTCATTGTTTTTCTTGCTTTTTTGTATGGTTTTTCCTAGTTTATGATTTAATTTTTAAGTTTATTAAATATTTCAGTTGTAATTTAGTGTTAACTTAGTGAAAACTGAAATTACAGTCTTTAGATAACTGGCCCTTTTAGTGGTTTTGACAGTATTAAGTACAAGTAAGACAATATATGTAAATAGTGATGTAAACCTAAAATAAAGTTTGTACGCAATTATTTTTCATTGTAGGCCTATATGATTGTATTTATTATTTTCACTCCTCCCATTAACCTTCTTTCTGGTAAAAAGTAGCCTACCTGGAGTACTCTTTTAGCTATAATAAAAAAAAAACTTTGTAGCCTACATCTAAAGTAATATTTAATAAGTTATATATCATTGTACTCAGGAGATTCTTCAGATTTATTTGGTATTTGGTTTATTACATTATAGTCTACTTTTATCTCTTGTCACTATATCAATTGCTTGAGTGCGTGAAAACTATAACTAGGTCTACCTATTTCTTTCTGTAATAGCCTACTTACAAAATAATGTAGTAGTCCTAATATATTTTTGTTTATTATAAATTAGGCTTCGTTGTATGCCTTTTTGGAGCATATTTTGTTTGTTTTAACCTTTTAAGGTAAAATTTATAATACGCCTACTCGCCATATTTTTTTCTTTTCAATAGAATACTTACTATATAATGTGTGTTTACTATATTTTTGTGTAGGACTATTTATAATATATTAAGCTTCATTTTATGCCTTGTCGGAAACATATTTTATGTTTTTATGAACTTTTTTACTCGTGAAAAACTAATAGGCCTACTAGTTTTTATAATACAAAAATAAAACAACGCACAAAATTACACTTGAAATTATTTTTGGGTAGCACATATGTATCCTTTATAATATAGTTTAGAAAAGCCTAATTTTGCATTTTTAAGTATTCATACATTTTTAAATACGTAAACTTTTGCATTTTGCCAAAATTTAATATTTTTCTCTAAAAAATGTATTTTTGGGAAAAAATATGTTTTTAATTGTTTCTTTTAAAACAGATTTTTTACATTTTCTAATATTGGATTTATAATTTTAAAAACTTTAGTTATTTTTCAAAGGGCCAACTTTTGACATTTCAATGGGCTAAATGTAGGTACCACAGTAGTTTTGTTCCATCTGTACTAAACTACTCAAATTGTTGTTTATAATTGTTAAAAATTCCACAACACAGAAATATTGCTTGTACTTTTCTTATGAAGTAAAAGAATAATAGTATATACTTCACTAAATTTAATTAGATTATATAGATGTTTAAATGATAATGTGCACGAGTAGTAAAAACGTGCCAGCCGGTATTTTTTGTGTTCATTTTTTTAGTGAGGAAAATATATCGAAAAAATGGTTTATACCTGACAATGTTTGTGGCAATGTATTAATCCAATTGCACAAGAACAATTTTGAAGCGGAAATTGGAGTTAAATGAGAAAAATCGTCCCTAGGCTAATATAAACCCGTGTTGAGTTGGAAACAATATGGCGGCCAGCGCTCGTTGGCCACACTGTCTCTATCAAGTCACTGTAATATTTAAGCGTCTTCCTTTGTTGCATTGGTGTAAAAGCTACATTGAGTCTTTCATTTCATTTAGTAGATGTGTAGCATAATTTGAATCTCTTTTTTCGTATTTATATGATCTAATATGCTCTCTAAATCTTGTTTTAAATTTACGTTGCGTTTCAGTTACACTTTCGTATACTCCATTCCTATCATATGCTTTCCTTTCTGCTATAGACCTACTTAATCTGTTTCATATAGTGTTGTTCGTATTAAACGCCGCTTTCACATTATATTTCCCAAAAAACTGTTTCATTGTGTATGTTTCCTTTCCAGTGAAGGTAAATCCCGCCCATATATTTTTCCGCTTCTTTGCGACTTTTGTCTTATTGTTTAAATTTTGTTTTATTTTACGAATTAATTTTCTTATTATTTCCTTTTTATATCCATTATTCTCAGCTATCTTGAATATTGTGTTCTGTTCTTCCTTGTGTGCTTCCCTTTTTAATGGAAGATTATACAACATTTAATCATGTATCGAAAAGCTGTCATTTTGTGTTCCATTGGGTTGTTTGAATCGGCATTAATTATATTATCGGTGTAGGTATTCTTTCTAAAAATTCCAAATTTAAGTTGCTTATTATTTCTTGTTATTTTTAAGACCAATAAGTTTATCATTCTATTTTCTTCCTTTTCCATTGTAAATTTTATATTTTCATGGATTTGATTTATTTATTGTAATATTAGTTCTCCTTTATTACTTTGACAGTCTTTTATCACTAATAGTGAGTCATCTACATATCGGATGTATTCCAAACATTCATGTTTCTGCAAAATTTTTGTATATATTTTTCTTCTAAATGTTGAATGAAAATTTCAATCCATCTTTCGGCTTATACACAATGTTGTTAAATTTAAATCTTTATATAATAAGATAAATTTTATTCCGAAAATATAATGTTAATGTTTATTGTGTTGACATTATTCACTACTCTTACTTAAATTACAGTGGCATAACCACCCTGTTCAAAGGCGATGCAGTAACCCATAAACTGTACTTGACGTAACACAAAACTGTAACAAAATGATTAGATCAACAGCTTATGTCATTTAAAAAACTATAGGTGACAAAATTTGTACCATTCTAATAAACTTTTAGTGTCGGCTAAAGAATATATTTTTTTTATTATTTTGATACGATAACAATGATATAGCTGTTGTTGTTAAAGTTTATAAGTCAATCTAAAATTTTATTTTAGTTTAGACTATCCAAATTAAATTGTCCTTTCTTAAAAGACTTTTAAATTTTGTTCTGTTTTGAATCATTATATTTGTTTTGAATTTACCATGCCCATTCTAAAGCGTCATACTGATTTTTGTAGTTTATGTTGTAAATCTCTTGAACCAAGCCAATCTCGAGATTTTTCAAAACACTCCATTGTAGAATTAATTAATTCACACCTGTAAACATATGGTAAATGTTAATGTGGCTTTAATACGATACAAAATTATAGTTTTTTGGAAAAACTAAAATAGGCAACCTTTTTGCGGCAACAATTTAGAAACTGTGAATAAATCTTGCAAAAATGGTTCCCTGTCGATATAAAGGCAAATCGTTGTTTGAATACAAACAGCTATATTTTCGGAATACATTTTTACATTTGGGATTTTATTGTTGCTTTATCTTCCGTGATTCAACGTTTTCTTCCTGGAAACAATGTATGCTTTTTTTATGCTGATTGCGTGATACTGAACATGTACCTTACAAAGAATAATAAGGTACTTAAATGTTAATATCTTTTTAAAGATATTTATAATGAAATTTATAATACATTAGTGCTTACTATTACTGTACATATCTTATTGTTTTATTTTCAGCGTGGATCGAGAAATAAATGCTTCTAAAAATTAAATAGCATATAACGAAAAGTTTTCAAATAGATACACTAAAACACAAACAAAAACCAATATTTACGTATGGAACGTGTAGAAGTTTAATCGCACTTACGTAACTTTTCTTTGAACTAACTGTTTAATAAAGTGAGAAACATTGATCAAGGTACATATTTTGAATACACCGGATTGATAAAAATTTTTGAAAAGTATGGATTTGTTGACTTCTAGGATACGTTCTTTTTAGGAGAACGTATATTTTGCTAAACTCATCAACATTTTTCAAACAAAATTACTAACTTTAAAATTTCATAAACCCATCAATATTTGTATAAAATTAGTCGAAATTCATATTTTTATAATATTACTAAAAGGCAAAACTTATTTGGCGTAAAAATAAAAAAAAAACAATTCCGGTCCGAAAAATTCTTGAAATATCACGCATTTTTATAGTTTTATAGGCGATAATCTAAATCCATTTCTTACAAGAATGCGTTTTGGTATACTAAAATTGTCTTAAAAATCATTATGTGTCACCGCTAAATTTCTGATTCTGTACCTCAAGGTATTTCAAGTGATAGTTTTTAACCCATAATGATACAAATGATTTATTACTTCAACAAATCGGGAAATTTTGTGTATTCTACTTCAACATAGTAATTTTTGAATAAGAAGCTAGTTCCATAATAATATTTTAATTGAAAATATATTTGAATTAAAAATAATAATGCACTTTGAGGTCTCACAGGTTCTCTACAAATACATTATATCTAACACTAAAATAATCAATAATACGACAAAATAAAATAAAAATACTTCTACAGTCTATACAATGGTTAAATACAGTTAGTTTATATCTACAGTTTAATGGCCTTGGTGAATTAATCTGTACCGTAGGTTAATTACATGAACCCATTCATACTGTTTTACCAAACGACCCCGATAAATATTGTTATGACAATGTTATGACATTTAAAACATATATTCAGGAAAACTATATTATGATGTTTCATATGGCGTTTAAAGATGTCAATATAACATTCATTAGATACAGCGGTTGAAAATTGCTAATTTTATTTTTTATCACCTCTCTAGTTATGTTACTACTTATATTTTATCTTAAGGACTAGACAATTTTATATTTATATTGCTTCTGAAAGAATTAAAAGGGGAAATATAAAACTTAAACTGTTTCCAATAAATTAAATAAGGCCCGACTTGAAGAGGTATATTTCCATTGATTTCTTTTGTTAGAATTTTTATTTTCTAACCATAATAATAATTGTTGAATGTTTCCTTCTTATGAGATTTATAACGAAATGTAAAGTTATTCCATCTTCTGAATAAAAATTGAACTTAATCCCAATTATTTTAATTCATAAATTAGTATAGAGGTGGAAACTTGAAGTTTTTGTGGTAATTTAAAATACAACTGAAGGATATGTTCTTCAAGAACATATCGTTTGAGAAGAAAATGGTAATTTTTAATTCTGCCCTCAGGTCAATAATAAGTTACGGTGCCCAGGTGTGGGGATATAAATCATATGACTCAGTGGAAGTGACACAGCGTTTTTTTATAAAGAAAATGTTTAAATTGCCGGCAAATGCACCTAATTATGCCTTGTTTCTAGAAACTGAAATATATCCGATTTTTGTGTACACAGTTAAGCTGCATTTGTTGTAAATGAAGAAATGTTTTAAGCTGCCCTCAACTCGTTACCCAAATCTCCTACTAAAGCAGGTACTGGCCAAAAAAGTATATTTGTATAATGAGTGGCAAGTTTTATGTGAACTGTATGATATTCCCAATAATTATGTGTTTCCGAATTTTATGATTGAGGAAGTTATAACAAAAATTAAAACCAAAATAAAGTCAAATTATGAAGCATTGTTACACAACAGTGGAAGATCGTTAATATATAAACAGCTGAATTCTAATATAGATTATTTAAGTAGCAAAAGTAAATTTAATCTAATTATTTGGTTTCTGAAAGCCAGGGCGGAATTATTAAATTTAAATAAATATTCCTACACGGCAACATCTAAAATGTGCTCCTTGTGTAATACCAATGAAGAGGAAGACATTCGACATTTTCTTGCTGTGTGTCCCATACTGAAAGAGTGTAGAAGACAAATTTTCGCAAAGGATGTGTTATCAGCACAAGAATTAATAGAACACTTAAATGGAAGACATTGGTGTAAAATAAGTCACTTTTGCAGTAAAGCCTGGACGTATAGGACTAGTTTAATCAAGGAGTTTAATTTTTAATTTTTAATTTATTCATTAATTTATTATTATTATTATTTCTATACATATATATTTATTTATATATATTGACTAGAAAGTGTGGTTCAGTTGGAAAATTTATCAATTTACTCTCTTTGATCTCAGTCTCTTTTGATTTTGTTTTTGTACGACCAACTAATTTGGATTGGCAACCCCTCTGACGGTTTTCCGACCAAGAGTACTGTCTGAAGTTTTGAGGAAATTGTAATAGTTTTGTATATTAGTTCAATAAAGACCTATTATTATTATTATTATTATTATTATTATTACAATTTAAACAAAACTGGTACTTTTCAACTGTTGTCAATCAGTCCCGATTGAGGTTTAGCTATATTTTAGACGTTTTCTTTTATAAGATTTGTAAATTTGCTTATACCTACGTTAAATTGTAAGTCTTATAACTTATTTTGGATTCAGTCTTCTTTAGGAATACAAATTTAACATAATACTAATTATTTAAATCTATAAATACATATAAAGTAAACTATTCCCATTACTGTTAACGGTATACACATTTTAATTTTGCTTAAGGTATTTTCTTCTTGAAACATATACCATATTGACTTCAGTGTTACATTGTGGAATTTGTTCGTTCTTAAAAATCTTATTAGGACACACATAATATGAATATACATTTTGATAGAATGTAGAACGTTTTATAGCTGTGTTGTTTTTTATTTAAAAATTTACAGTTTTCCTGAAAATTAACTTTTTATTAGTCAAACAAAGTGAGCATTGACGGTCGAAATGAACCTTACACTTTGGAGTCAGCTAGTCTAATTACTTCTTCTTAAGATCTGTTATAGATCTATGTCCAGTAATTTTTAATACAAACCAATTTTACACTTAGACTATTCATGACAGAAATACACCCTTATCACACAATCATTTATACCACTTCATATTTAGAGATAAAAACACTTTTGTCATCTAATTATTTAGGGAGCACAACTTAATACAGTAAAGATGTTTTGATTTATTTTTATTTTCCAAGTTTTGTTTTGCTTTTATTTTACTATATAAACTAATAGCCCAACCAGAAAAATTTTATATATTTATCATATCGTTAGGTTAGAATGACAAGGTTTTCACTGACCAGACCCTAGTTTTAAGTAAAATGATATTGAAGTTTAGTTTTTTTATTGTACTTACATTTGTTTTCCTATCAACTTGAAATTTTAGAGTTGACATATTAATTGCATTGCAAATATGGACATATTTTTTTAATACTGGATAATTCGATTTTTAGATATTAGTATTGCTTTTTTACAGTTAGAACCATGTCTTTACCAAAAATCTTTCATTTGTAGAAGACAAGGTCTCATCTACTTCAGTTAAAACCTTGTCCACCTCCGTGATTTAAAATCTTTTAAAAATGATATAATGAAATAGTTCTGACAGACCAGATACAACCGTGACATTCTTTGAGGTAGGTGCTTCCCAGTTGAAAATAGTAATAAAGTTCTATCCGTACATGGAAACCTATAGCAAACCAAATAGAACCATTTCATTATAAATTTCTATAACCATATGTTGTAAGTTAGAACTTTGTACTTCTAGCAAATTGCTTATAAGACAACACAAAGCAATAAGATTTAGTCCAAAATAAATAGGAATTCAGATAGAACCTTGCCATGCCAACAGCTGAAAAAATGGAATTTTATTAGTTAGAACCTAGTCATTCTAACCTAACGATATGTTAAGAACTAAAAATGAAAGTGTTGATACACTTTTTCGATAGATACAAAAGTTACTTTCTAAAATGTATAGTAATAGGACGTACAAAATGAAAAATATTGTAACCTTGTAAAAATAACAACATTGCAGGTAATTTAGTTAAAACAAACCACTGACAGTATGAAATCGTAGGTACCCAATCGAAGTGCTTGCCTGGATGGTCATTGTATTTATAGTTATATAAGATTTTGTATACTATGTAGCCATAAAGTCTTGATTGGGAATATTATGTGTGACTAATTTTGTCACAAAGTCGTGTCAAAGTGAACAATCTGAAAAGTTGAATGTTACATAAGGTATTTATTGCGTCAGATATATATTGCTACTTGCAGTACTGTGCTTCACGAACAACCTCTTTAAGAAATAATATTTGGCAAAGGTTTTGTCAATAACACTTAATTTTGTGTTTTACCTATTAGGTTTCGTTTGTGCTTAAAGTATGTACGTAAGTATTAAATACATATCTACGATAAGTACTTGATGTTCGGTGAAATGCTAACAAAATTTGGAGATATAATGCTTATTTCGAAAGACTCTTATAAATAAACGAAATAGATATAGTTTAAATTTATTTTCAATTAAACACCTGCAAATTCCGTTTTTCTATATAAAATAATACCATTAACTATAAAATAAAATAAATATAATAATTAAATGTAAGAGTTGCGTTTGTTTTAAAGTTGTTGCGTTTGTTTAAGAGCTGCGTTTGTTTTAAACAGACCAGACAAAGTTTAATGGGAAAGGTTACATAATTTAATTACAAGTGCGCCTGCAGATGGCAGCACATGCTTCAGATAATCAGACTAAAATTATGCAAATAGGAATTCATAAACTGAGAAATGATTAATTGTTTGTTATTGCATACAAAGTTACTGTTAGACTAATGTAAAAGTTATAAGTTTCAGTATAAATGTATGCTATTTAATTTAATAAAATAATAGTAAATTTTATGAACATTTTCGGTAATATTTAATGAAATGTTGATATAAAATCCAATTAATTGTGGGGTTTATCAACTATCGTTAGACAAATAGATTTACTTGTGTTACTTTCGTAAAACTATCTTCATTTATCAGTTCAGCAGGTTAATTATTTTTGCCATTCAAAACCTAATCATAATTATGTTTATATAAATACAAAAACAGAAATTAATGTGAGGAAAATTCTAATTTAATAAATTGTTTTTGAATTTTGAATTTTGAATTTAATATTGCAAAATAGAATTGCTGATAAAATACAAAGTTACATATCCTGAGAATGGTTTGCTTGTAGACAAAACAAAAAATGATCAGTAACAAAACAACGTTTATATTTATTATAATAAAACAAATTGAACATCACGAAATGAACGGCGTGTATTTATTTATGATAAACGGCATTGTATTTTTCGTATATTTATTTGATTGTTTATTCACAATGTTTGTTAGTATGACGATAATATTTCAAAAGTTGTTTATATCCAGAGATATTTGTACATTTTAAGTTTATTAAGCAAATTTACACGAATGTCTCAAAGGTATGTAAATATATTATGTACACTATTGCTAAAACAAACTATTATTATGTTCATGTTAAAATTATTTTACGTTACATATTGTTATTGTCAATCACATTGTTATTGTGCTTATTTTTTCATAAACGAATAAAATTTCCAAATAATTTAAACAAAATTGTTTGTGATGAAAACATATTTAGATTATCATGGCTGAAACTACCTTAAGACTGAAAGTAATTTGAATGAAAATAATACTTGAATTAAAATGTATACTTTATTAAGCAATTAAATATTGTTGTCAAAATTGCAATATGACTATTACGAAAAACTCACAGTACTACAAAAATACTAAACAAGGATGGATATCTCAGAAAACTAGAAAAATAATACAAAAAAAAACTCAATTATAATTATTAATACAAATATGTCTAATTAATCTAGATTAATATATTGTTATTTGTTTTTACGTTATAATTTTGTTCTTATTCTTCTTTTATTCATTAATATTTGAATAGTAATTATTAGTATTTTATAATTATAAGTATTATTTTGATGTTTAAAAAATCCTTTTGTCATTTAATACTAGACGTGACTAACGTAGTAAACGCAAAGGAATTTGCATAAATAATAATCTTGGGAAATAACAACAATCGCAGTATCACCCCATCCCTTGGGGCAATACATGATTCCATGATATAGATATATATATATATATATATATATAAATAAGACAAAAACCACTCACTGACTCACCATGATTCACTCAGTCATCACTATTTCTCAAAAACAGCAAAACTGATAAAGTTCAAATTTGGCTAGAGCGCCCCTATTGTGCCGTAGAAGTGCAATATGACAGGATTTTGAAAAAAATGCTTCTATAAGCGGAATAGAAAAGAAAAAATCAGAAATCACATGTTTTGTTTATTTATAAGAAAAAAACAAGATATACAGTGCTGAAATTACACCCAGTAATTTGTTTTAATCGCTAGAAACTAAATACATACTATATTTTTTAAAACAATGTCAATTCGGCCGTTAAAAGTCGAAAAAACTAAACACTTTTAACAAGCGCAAAAAGTCAAGATGCCGGTCAAACATGTCCTTAATCTGCCAAGATGGAGAATAATGCTAATATTACATTGGTTGCCTTTCCTTTGGATTTTTATTGGTTTGAAAAAATATAGTTTTCAAAATAATATTATTACTCTTATTTTTTAAAAGCATTAACTGCATTAAACCAAGAAATGTACATCATCAGACAGTAAAAACCATGATAAAAATCAAACAATTAACCACAGCCCTTCTCTGCTAATACTAAAATTAGTGCTTAATATATATTGCTCTTAATTTGTGTACTCTTGTTTGTTTGCAGGGATATATATTTCATTAAGCAAACAAGTTTTCAATATTTTAACGCATTTCTAATAATATTAAATCAACTATATAAATAAGTTGAGACTATGGGTTTATTTTGTTTTTTCTTTAAACAGTTTAGGTAGTGTTTGTAACTCTATGTCGAAAGCGCCACAGTGATGACATTAAAAAATAGTGTTTCAAAAGCTGAACTGACTATCAATAAAAGTAATTATTCGATCAAAAGTATATAAATAAGAAATAAGGAGGGTTCGTTAGGGGTGGGAAGAGGTGAGGAGTCCACCTGCCAAGCGTCCTTGTAGTTTTGCTGTCCAGTCCATTTTAAATGTCACGATAAATAGCCTCAGTAATAAGAGCAAAGTGATTTATCTAAAGTGGAATTATCTACCATAGCAACCTGTTGTAACAATATGGACTGCGATCTCTTAAAGTTATACGCATACAATTTCTGCTATGGCAAGTCACTGTCAAATGGCACACATAGAAGCTCTACGTCTGCCCAATATTGTCCCACTGACTCCTGAGGCAACTGTATCCTGTTGTTTCGCTTCATCATAAGTATTTTTCTCTCTAGAGTAGGCGCAATCGTAGTTATAAACATGTTTTTAAGATGTTCACTCGTGAAAGCGTTAGTTTTGCTCTAATAGTTCTCATAATGAGCCAAGGCTACCCCGTCCAAGTACATGGGAAAGTATAACAGCTTGTTAACATCCGACCATCTGTTCCATAAAGTCGCACGCTCAAACCGCGTCACGTGGCTCAAAATGTCCTCCCCCGAAGTTCCACAAAACTTGCCTGGACCGAAAAAAAAGTAAATGCTCCGTCATAGTAACCACGTCGATCTCCTCTAAAATCGTCTCTGTCTTTTACCCAAATACATTAGTACCTTACACGTTCGGCTGCTTAAACGTCTCTGTCTTCGTGCACCTAACGTGTTTTTTACCAAACAATTGCCATATCCCTGGACAACGTCACCAAAACTCATATCAGCATCTAAATTAATTCTAATCAATGGCCAATTTGATCTAAAAAATCAAGATCCGCTTGGTCCGGAACGCTCAAATCTATTTCTTGGAAAACCTTAATTAATCGCGTCTTCCTTTATTCAAGATATTAACTCAGCCAACGACAAATGCATCTACAAATTTGTTAAAACGCTTTCTCATCAAACTCAATGGAATAGCCTACGTCATATATTATTGTAAAGTCGTACACAATAATGCCTAACATGCAACGTCATCAAAGTCCCATGCCAATATGTGTGAATTGCAGAATAGCTTTTTGAGTTTGAAATAGTGCAGAAAGTAACCTTTAATTGTGTTTCATCTGTAATATAGATTCATGAAATGGGGGCTTGGTTTAGATAAAAAATCAAGTAAAGTGTAGTTTTATAAAATAATGGAATTAGTAAAATTTACATTAATAAAATGGTACATACATACCAGTTAGTCATAATCCAAAAACTTTGTGTGAGTAGACTGTGTTAGGTAACTGTAGATAACATTATTTTACAAAGTTACTCTTAAGCACATCCATGTTAGTAACACTCACTAAAATACGAACCCATTTGTCATACGATATTTGTTAGGGAAAGATTTTAATGGCAATATTTTTTTACTTTTTATTTAAAGGCATACACTATGATGGTTTTATTTAAGGGAATCTAACGCAACTAATACTCAGAATAAATATATTGATTAGACAATGTACCCCAAAAGTGATAAAATTTACAACATATAAACTGGTAAAATAAGTAAACAACACTAGATAATATAACTACTATTAACAAAATATTAATACACAAAAAAAATATACATTTTTGTTTTATCTATACTGACGTCCAAACACAAATGCTGAGATAACTTCAAAATATTAGGCAATCGTAAGAGTTTGTTTTACAATTCAATGGGTATCGAGAACTATAGTTCTGGTTCATCATATGTTTAATGAAAGTAAATCCATTCTTTAGGTATCTTCTCTAATAGAAAAAAGTATCCTGTCAAATTTGGTTATCGTGCATTTCTGGCTGGGTAAGAAGAGCAATAATTACAAGATAACATGTTTGTAAAACCAAATCATTAAGGGATACTTGACAAAACACATTCTCTAGTAGCAGCACAAAATGTTATACAACTTAATTTTAAAGAATTTGTTAAAGCAATATGTAGGTAAGTCCTTTTAGGGTGAACAATCGTTTCGTGTCATTCTAAACTTCTTTGTAATTTTCAACTGGCCGTCAATAAAAATAACCAGGAATTCTTTATTGGGATTCTTTACTCGTAAATTTTTACTAAATGTCAGTAGCTGAGACGGCTTTTCTAAGTGAGTGTTTGAAGATTCAATTAGTGAATTACACCTTATTACTTTATACTCATTTTGTATCAATAAGTCAAGAAACAATATTTGGCATTTATGTTCAATTGACCATTTTATAGTTTTGATGTTGTATTCAAGAAAACACTGATGAATTAAAATTACCAAATAAGAATATAAAGGTTTTGATTATGTAATAGAAAAACGACTGCTAGTTAGAAGGGCGATTAATATAGTCATAGTACACAAAATTAGTAATTTAAATACAAAAATAGAAGAATTAATGGAATAATATTTTTTTTTAAATCTCCAGTTTACTATTTATCAAACATGAAAGTTGAAAATGACGACTAAACATCGGGTTTGCTTACAAAAATTAAAAGCTTAGAGACGAAATCTTTCGAATGTGTACAAAGAATGAGTGTAATATTTAAAGTTTAAAGCGTTTCACCTTTGTTTAATGAGTTAATAAAAATAATGGCTGCTTCGTTGAATATATATTTATACAGAAATCTTAGGGTAACCTAATACTATTTAACTAAAATAATATGGAAATATACTATAAAATACTGCGACCTAGTAAAAATCTTATCTTACATTTCAATTATTTGTCCTTCCCTTTTTCAACAAAAGGTTCAGTAATGGAAAACGCGTGAAACTCTTAAAGTAAAAAGGGGAGGGTTTTGTTCCATTTTGTAATTACAAGAACAAGGTGACTGGCAGTGCTTCAATTGTGCCTGTGGCTACTGTTCCCTTCCCTTAGTATTATCCCTTGCCTTAGTGTATTGCTAATGTCAGCTCTGGGTTTATAGGCTGGCTTTTTTCATTATTAAAACACAATTTTCTATGAAGTTGTAAATTGAACAGCTTGTTGTTCAGATCTTTATACTTAGAAATACATTAAATATGTAATGTTTTTCTTCTTCTACTATTTTAACTTTTCCGTCGTAGTAGTAAATTTGTAGATTTCATATTAGAAAATTGTATACCAGTAGCGAGCATTTTACATAAGCACTTATACAATACGTAATCACCTAATATGTATTTTAGTTTTTTTTTTATGAAAGTATTTAAATTTGTTGTGATTTTATGTTTTATTATATCATACTGCAACAGTACACCAATTAATTATAATAATTTAGGTTAATATTACGTTTATTGGTAGTAACATATTATGTTAGTTTTTGAATTACGGTAATACTTCTTATTGTTTAAATAGTAAACCACTTTAAGTAAATCTTAATAGAATTAAAATGTGCTTTAAAAACATGAGTCTAGTATTCTGAATTCTGTAAGAGCCTTTTTAATAACTTTGTTTACATGATTAAAGCCTTCATTGCCTCCAATTCAGAAGTTTAAATTAGTTATTGATCTCCTTCAGCTTTTACTTTATCGTAGGATTTATTGTATCAAAGTTTAAAATAATTTTTCTTAAACCACACAAATCCATGCTACTAAAATGCATCATGAAAATAATAAGTCTAATCGGTATTTCTATAAAGTCAACATATATTACAAAAGAATCATTAATGAATAATAATAATCAAAAGTGTCATACAAACTTAATGAAACTTGTCAAAGCAGTAAACTTTGTTTATTGTTGAATATAATATAATATAATATAATAGAATTATTTCAACAAATTATTTACATTTTTACAAACAAATTACATAAGTAAAAATTGTTGTAAAAGCAACCCTGGCAGGTTAAAACGAAATATTATTGTAGTGCTATTTGTAAAAAATAAAATAAAAACTGAATAAACTATAAAATTATTAACAAAAAAATTAACCTAATACATATGTAAAAAGAAATAATAAATAAAATAAGAAGCTATCATGATATACTTAAATGTTGAGTCCCATAAAAATTCAAACACAGAATAAAAGCTGGTTCAATATTGGCTGATTAGCCCAATGACATTTTGAGACTATTGGAAAGATCCACCTTAAGGGTTTGCTCCAGTAAAAATAAAATGAATTTTATACCATAAGAGCAATGTTAAATTTCAAACCATTTATTTCGTTTACTTTTTATCATACAATTTTTGCAAGGTCTCATTTTAAGCACAGTCACAATACGCATCCGTATTGCAATTAACTTTTTTTTTAATTTCTTTCATTTGTCAAGTAACTGACATTTAGTAAGTACAAAGTTTTGAAGTTTTTCCTAACACAATAAAAAAATAATAATGAAAAATAATTTACAAGCCGGATCCGAAATTTTATAAAGAATATTCAGTTTTTTTTTAACACTCAATTACAAAAGATAGACTTATAAAATGGTTTGAAATGAGGCAATGTCAAAGCGTTCAGCTGCAAGAAATTGCACTGCTTAGATAGGTATACAGTGATACCGGAAGTGCGTTTCCTGTTGCTTTCTCGTTAACTGGAGCAGATCCTTTAAGATCCGGCTTGCAAATTATTTTTTATTATTAATGTTTTAATGTGTTAGGAAAAAAATTCAAACTTTGTACTTACTAAATGTCAGTTACTTGACAAATGGAAGAAATTTAAAAAATGTAAATTGCAAGAGGGATGCGTATTGTGACTGTGCTTAAAAAGAGACCTTGCAAACAATTTTATGATAAAATGTAAACGAAATAAATGGTTTGAAATTTAACATTGCTCTTATGGGATAAAAATCCATTTTATTTTTACTGGATCAGACCCTTAAGGCGACCACGTTGTAACTACCAGAGCGCCCAGAGCAATTAACTAGTTCAGCGGCGACGACGCATTAGCATTGGTTTTAATGCGCTCTTGGAAAGTGCTCGTTTGATTATTATTCCATAAAGACCACACCAACATATTTGACTGTGATCTCAGGATCCTTAATCCTACCACACATAACTCCTCTCTAGAAACAAACTTTCTAAAGGTTTCCCTAACTGCTGACGAGTTGACTTAAAAGCAATCCTTATATCTTATAGCCTAAATTTGTTCGTTATTAAATCCTAAGTTTTTAGAAACCTACCATGCAAAAATCTTTTTTGAACTTTATCTATTATAACTGTATAGTATTTGTTTGTTATTATCAAATAATACAAGTAAATTCCAACTCTATACTAACTAGATTATTAAATAAAACTGTAAGAACAATAATATTACTTAAATCCAAACCCAATCTAAAAATAAAACAAAAGTGAAATAAACTCTGTTTACTATATTTACAACTTGACAACTGAAACATAAATATTGTGGCATAAGAGTCAAAAATCCTTGAATTTTCTGTAGTAACACTATTCATTAACATATATCATTAACTTAAAATATAAATCTTATAGCTATTAATAAAAGGCTGTAATACTCTATAATACTGCATAACCCAATTTTTTTAAATATGCAGTTGAAGTTTATTATCTTTATTTATCGCACTGAATAAATAATCCGTCTTAATTTGCCTGCTCAATTTAGAAATCTTAACTAGTTTTAATATTTACAACAAATGTTTAATAGACAGTTAAAATTATATAATCACGACTGGTGAGAAACACCAAAGTTAAAAAAAATATTAGATTTAAAACAAAAATGAGTTACTTATTGATATTAAAGAAACAGAAATTAAGATAAAAACATACCTAAATCGCTGGAATGCAAAGTGGTGTGCCTGACTTAAACAAATGCTTTCGCAAAGTGTTTGTATACTAAGATACCCCTATTATCCAGTTAACTGGATGTTTCATTTAAAATTGTTGGGAAATTATTATTAATGGATCCAGCAGAAAGAAAGACATGCTGACCCCAAGGCAAATACGGTTTTATATGATATAGCACAAACAAAATAATTACAATTAAAAAAAAGTTTTTTGAGTATACAATATTTATTGCGCAAGTTTTTCATATTATGGTAAGTATACTTTAAAAGTTAAAAAATAAATCTGAACGGCAAAATCCAACCTAATTAATATTTCGTTTATTTAGACGATTAAAACAACATTATTTTATCATTTATCTTCTTTTTTAATGGCGCGGTTATAACCAAAGATGCTTCATTTGACCTAAAAATACAAATAATATTCATATAAATCTTATAAAATAATTAAATGTCAAGCTTGACTTGTGATGAAAAATACTTTAGTAGAATAAAACTGAAAACCGAATCGAACAACTAATACATTTATTTACTCAAACTCGAATTAACATCAATGTGGTCATCTTCAGTGATGCACGATCTGTAATATTCAAACTTTTCTGTAATTTTGTATACAATATATTTACAAGATTATACGATATTATTATAGAACATATTTATAAGAGGAGTTATATTTGATGAAGGACTCAAATAAAAATACAAAATATGAACAAAGTTAAACAATTTTGAAAACAATATTCGTATCAAAACAAAGACGACTATACAACCTACTAAAGCAAACATAAGTTAATAATAAGCAAAACAAAATGATACCACTACTTACATAATTTTACGAACAACTAATAATGTAAGTTCAAACATACATATAATCTTATTATGATAATTTTAAATTATTTGTTATACTACCAGTCAACCCAACCCAAATTCAACCTCAAGGAGTGTAATATTAAAATCTATTAAGCTTTTCTGGCCAGTTCATAGACTAGAAGATTCTACTCAACATGATTTATTGAATTCGCCGGTTCTAAGTTTTTAATAATTAACAAAGCAGATCCTAGACATTATACAGGGTGTTACAAAAATGTGTGATGGGCTATACAGGACCTGATTCTACATGCAAAAATAAGTCGAAAATGTAGTATAACATTTTTTCGATTTCGGCTTAGTTTAGCCGTAATCCGCCATTTTGTTTTTTTACAAAAACTCACTGTAACTTTGGAAATAGATAAGATATCGACTTCAAATTTGCAATAAGCATTTTATATGTTACGATTAACAAGCGTACCAAACGCAAAGAATTTATTTTTATAATTTTCAAAATGGCGGCCGTTACAAAGTTTTAACGTGAAATATCTTTAAAACCGTTAACTTTACAAAAAAATTACAAGAGACAAAATATTTTCCTTTTTTAACGACAGACAAAATGCTTTTTTTGTAGTTTCAGTAGGTCAAAGGACAACCGAGTTATCGACAAAAAACATAATTTCTTGGTAATTGTTTACAAGCGAATTGCGGCTAAACTAAGCTGAAATCGAAAAAGTGTTATACTACATTTTCAACTTATTTTTGCATGTAGAATCTGATAGCCTAGAGCCTGATAGCCGCTAGAAAAACAACTACACAAATTGTCCAATTTCAAAAAATTGTGGTTTTAGGCTAATTTTCGTTGTAGACAATTACCAAGAAATTATGTTTTTTGTCGATAACTCGGTTATCCTATGACCTACTGAAACTACAAAAAAAGCATTTTGTCTGTCGTTAAAAATGGAAAATATTTTGTTTCTTGTACATTTTTTGTAAAGTTAACGGTTTTAAAGATATTCCACGTTAAAAATTTGTAACGGCCGCCATTTTGAAAATTACAAAAATAAATTCTTTGCGTTTGGTACACTTGTTAATCGTAACTTATAAAATGCTTATTCCAAATTTGAAGTCGATATCTTATCTATTTCCAAAGTTACAGTGAGTTTTTGTAAAAAAACAAAATGGCGGATTACGGCTAAACTAAGCCGAAATCGAAAAAATGTTATTCTACATTTTCGACTTATTTTTGCATGTAGAATCAGGTCCTGTATAGCCCATCACACATTTTTGTAACACCCTGTATTTAATTATATATATAAAACAATTAAATTTTATAAATTGAGATTCAATATATAAAATATACTAAAGTTCCTAAGATAAAAAAGTTTATAAACAGAAATTTGTATATAATATTGGGAAATGTCATGTTATTGATTTGAGTTCAAAGACAAAACGTAAACAATAGTCTTCGGCTTGTGTAGATTGTAAGATAGTTATACTGCCAGTAATTATGTTGTCACAATAATTAAATATTTTAAAATATATTCAAGATTTACTTGTTGTACACCATCAGACAGACAGACCGTTCGTTTGGTAAACGATAGAACACTTGCCTAAACCAATCTTGAAATTATTCAAATCAAACTTTGCTTCAAACCTCATTGACTGCGAAAATAAATAAACTGACCTACACACCAACTAAAGATCTTGAATTTGTGTGATAAAAATCAGTTATGAACGTGGTTGAAGAGTTTGAAATCTATCGAGCAGTTAAACTAGAGCCCACACATTTGTTGAACGACAAACTATTATTTAGATCGAACATAATCTTTGACTCCGTAATTAAGATCTTTCATAGCCATCAGACCAACGGGGGTGCGAGGAGCTACCAATGACATGTCATTGAAAAGGGGAATTGTCGCATAACGACATACTAAACACAGTTCAGAAACCACGTGCCTGTGCTGGGCAAAATACGGTGACTAATGTTTGTGTTTGTGTGGATTTTTGTATTATGCTAATTGTTGTAATAACTTTTAATGTTTAGGCGACCTCTCTAGAGTGATACCTGAGTATGGATCCTTGAGACTGCGTTAGTAGAAATACCAGTAATTGGATGAGAAATAGACATACGGATTAATATAAGGTATACATACCTTATACTGTATCTATATGTATATAAGCGAAATACCACTCACTCACTCACTCACTCACTGACTCACCCATCACGATTTCTCAAAAAACTACAACTACCGAACGGATTGAAATGAAATTTGGTATGTAGCTTCCTCTAGGGCCATAAGTGCTTACTAAGAAAGTGTTTGAAAAAATTCAAAATTTTAGTGGGGTTTTGGAGGGATCAAAGTTATTAAATCACGATTTCTTCAAAACTACCGAACGGATTGGAATGAAATTTGGTATGTAGCTTCCTCTAGGGCCATAGGTGCTCACTGAGAAATGATATGAAAAATTTCGAAATTTTAGGAAGGGTTTGGGGGGATTAAATTGACTAAAATCATAATTTCAGATATTTTATTATTATGACAATAGTGCTTTTATTATTTAATATCTATATATATATAAGCCAAATACCACTGACTGACTGAACACTTAAAAAGAATACAATTACGTTAAAAAGATTGAAAATACCAACCACCACGGACAACGCCGTACGGGTCAGCTAGTATTATAAAATATATAGTTTACTTATATAATAAAAAAAAACATAAACAATTATTTTAAATTGAATTTGATATATATTAATTGAGAGAGGGATTTGGAAGAACTAAATAATCTTGTCAAACTTATTTACTAAGTACATAGACCTCTAAAATGAATAAACATAAATACTATTGCTTGAAGACTATGCAATTCGTACATTATTAGAAAATTATGTAGGTTCAATAAATAATGTTTGCTTGAATATCTAAAGGATGTTAAAGGCAAAACGTGTTCCAGCGATGAAACAAAGCAGATTTATCTTTTGGACATGACTTTACTGTTATTTTTCTTTCCGGGGAATAAGTTACCACTTTCTTCGTCGTAAATTGCTATACAAAAAGTTATTTCTTGATATAAATATATAAATAAGAATAAATTAATGACAACGAAATTTTGAGAAAACAAATATAAATTCCATCAAAGTGCAATAGAAAGTTCATTGATCGGAATCTAATAACTTAAAAATATTAACTTTTGGATTATAGTAAAGCTGTTAGTTGTAATTATTGTCAATTAAATCAATTTAAACTAGTGCTAAATGATATAAAATTAAATGTTTATAATTAGGTATATAATGTATTGCTGTAATTATAAATATTAGTTAATAAATTGAATTCTTACTTTCAAATAATACAATTTTGTAAATGTATGATTATTTGACAATTAAAAATAGTATAATATTAATACTATTTAATATTAATACTATTTTTTTAGTATTAATATTTGTAAAAATAATTAATTATTACTTCACAACTCATCAATCATTTTAACAGATGTAAAATCTAGGTACACATGCGTCTATACGTGTTTAGTCACTACTTTAGTTGTCATTTTGATTATATGGAGAAGGACGTCACTATCTCAGCAATGTTATTTTTTCGTCTTCAGGAATATTGTGTTTTCTCAGTGTCTGTTTAAAGTACATTCATGACATTTCGACCACTTATTAATAATATATTTTTCTTGAGAGCCTCTACTACTTTGAAGTCTTTATGTCTTAAAATAAAATTTATAAAATTTTGAAGTATTAAATATTTCATAATTTAGAAATTGTTCAAGTAATATTTTTTAGAGTGGTAGGGTTTGTTCAGTAGGTTGTTTTACACTAATGGTTAAAATTTAAAGGCTTTAAGATAAATGGTTAATGATAAAACTTAGTTTTTATATAAAAATTTACATACATTAGTAAATTTGAGAAATAAGACTGGATAACATAAAAAGTTGTATTTACTTACATTTCAAAACATCCCTGCTGCATATTCTTGATGTTCTTGATTCCCCACATCCCTCTTCCTATTTTTGAGCATTCATGATTGTTTCCTTCTTTCCTTTACGTCTTCTGGATGGATATTTCTGCTTTCCGCACTCTCAAAATATCGATATCCGACAAGCTCTTGAGGCAGTTCGGTCCAGGTTTTAGTCTAAATTGTTGTAAAATTTTTATTCTACTTTTATTACCTTCATTGTACGAAATTATAGAATCGAATATGCCAATCTGAAGGGAACTGAGTAATACAACATTTTTGGTATCCTAGGCCACAAACTGAGTTGAACGATTAGTTAAAGTTTTTAATTATGCCATGAAGACATTTTTTTATTAGGTCTGGATTAGCCAAGGCTTAGGTTGTATTGCCTCTATACAGCATCATCTAAAAAGCTTCTGTGGTCATAAGGTGTTCCATCCCGTTTTACTTGTTTGTACTTGCACCAAGAAATATTACATTGCGCTGCGGGTTTGATTTGTCCACGTTTTATGAAAAAAAGTAGCAAATACATCTTTCTTCATGTTTTCGAGATAATTTTTTTTCTTCTGATGACCAACCCATAATAATTCTGAAGATTTTATGTGGCCTCATCAGTAAGGCGCCCTTTTGCTCCTCTAAGTCCCTTACCATCTCGCAGTTTTTTTCTTTCCATATTCTTTTCTTAATTTCCGCAGTCTACCCCCTATCCTCTTTTGAACGTGGCCTGCACATTCTAATTTTTTAATCTGAAAATATTCTCCATAAGGCTTAGATAAAACAACATGGTCAAACCCTTTCGAGTCCCCATCACCTAGATAGTGCTCATAACGCACCCCTCTGGTAGTATCTGATTGAGCAAACATATTCAGAGTGCCTTCGACCTCCATGCCTCCATTTGCCCCATATTAATTTTGTTTACACTCATGTCCATCTACGTGACATGCACATCTGTGAGAGTATTTATAGAAAACTATTGAATCTAAAATTTTGCCTGAACCAATACATGATACCATAACTGCACCATTCAAAGATGTGTGTCCGTCCCCTCCTTTTTCAAGTGGCATCCAACCCTACACTCAAATCTTTTGATGTATTCACTTCTTCATCTACATTGCAATCTACAGCTTCGTTAGTTGCTGATACCATAAGCTCTGTAGCCAATTCCTTTAGACATTTTAGGAGAAGCTCGTTGTATCGCTCAAACTTTTGATGTGGATTTTTAAGGTTTGTTCCCGAAAAGGTTTCAAGGATCCCGAAAGTGTTCGTCATGCAACCACTCCCTTACCTATTGCCCTCAATCATAAAACACATCTAATATTTATGTCACAGTATTTCTCAACTTAAGGCGAGGAATCAAATGAAAATCTTTCATTACAATTCTTGCATAATATAGATAAGTTACTTGCAAGGCCCATTCATAACTGCACATTTCAACAATCTCAATCGTATTTTTTTACAATACTTACAAGTACACAAGCTAGCCCAATCTTGGGAAAGAAGTCCTTTATTCACAATTATATTACCTGAACCAACATCATTATAATCGTCATCAACCAAAAAAATATCACCAATCTTTCTTTGGAAGCAGAGTTTTGCTCTGGCATAGTCTCAAAATACCCTGCACTTTCATCTACAGAATTGGATTTCTCTAGCCTATATGTAAGATAATTATTTCTTCATTCATTTATAAGCACTTCACTTGTGTTGTTAGTATACTGATTTCCACGGAAACTTCGTTTTTTACATGTTTCTTTAGTTTTCCCCTGTTGAAAACTAACTACTAACTACAGTCGAACTAAAACACAACCACAATCACTAAATAAACTCACTAGATAGGTAAATATACTTTGCATAAACACAAAGATGTTGAGATTATTTCGAAGCAGTAAACAGACGACAAACAATAAGAAAATAAGTTGCGTGTGTACACATTCGCCAACCTAACAAAACAAAACCATCCATATTATTCTATCAAGCAATGTGTGTAATCATCTGCTCGAATTCTCTGTCAACGTCAGTGTATAACACTTTTTCATTATAAATATTTTTCACACATACAGCATACAAATATACAAGTGTTATACATCAAATTATTCAGGAAATTCCAAAGATTAAGAAACAACAATAACAAAAATAAAAAATTAAAATTCTTGACATTCTTTTCTATTTAGGAAAGAGCTAGATTGATTATTGTGTTGACTAATGACCATGCATGAATCGTATTGATAAATATGCAGAGGCTATAACATTTAACAAAAAGTGAGGATGAGCGATTGCTTGAGAATTGTTCCTAACAACCATTTGACTGAATATGGAAGATTTAAAATGGTTGACAACATATTCGCAGCATCTAATTTATAAATAAAAGTGATAATATTCAAAATATTTATTTAGAAACTAAACAAGAATAAATTGGACAGTAATATGTAAATAGTGTATTATATTTTGTATACAAATTAAAACAAAATTATATATTTGTAAACTGTCTAACTTTTCCTAATAATTTAAATTGTAATAATAACTAGCAAGAGCCCTTAAAAATCAAGAGCAGATTGTTTAATTTGATGAACATTTAACTTTATCTTAAATGCAGAGAATAGAATAGAGCATAAAGATATTAAAGTACAAATAGTATAACCTACAAACAAAAACCCCGTCCGTATTACTGGTTTGGTATCATATCGTTGAACTGTGGACTACTAATATATTTTTATACCAAGATAATTCGAATTTCTAACCTAATAGCAAGGGGTGAACCCATCGCGTATCCATCTTTCTGACTGCAAGTGTACCACTAGCGCACAATAAGAAGATATTTATATACTTAATACTGTATAATAAATCCAGTTATCAGGAGGCTATTCCATAATGAGTAAAGTATATCAATACCACCAGTATTATTAATAAATTTCTATTATGTCTTTAATTGTAATAACTATATTTTGAATTTTAATATTACCTTCAACAACTCAATTAAATAACTTAATTGATTATTCACTTATTTTTAACCACATGGATCATGAAGGATAAAGCATATACAATTGTACTTTGTTTGTTTTTAAGTTTGAGTTATGTTAGTTTATTTTAATTCAAAATTGCAGTTAATTTGAAATTGTGGGTTGGTCCTATGAACATTATAAAATGTCATGTAAAAACTTATAGATAATTCAAAGTCAACTTCATTAATTCGACGATTTTGTATCAACACTAAACATAAAATCGTGTACTGTAAAAGTGATTCCTGAATAGGACACTGCCCGGGGCTAAAAGATCAGCAGCTAATGTTTGGACAGGTGAGCTAATTAATTAATTAGAAACACACGCTATCGCCTTCCGATGATTCTATATAGTATGTCGATCGATTCTATACTCAGTATCAATCTGTTGTTACAGTAGTGTGCCTCTGTTTGTCAGTCACTTGTGTTTTTAAAGTCATTGTTTATGGGTGTGATAATAATATAATTGAGTAAACCATGTGTTCAGTACAAAATGTTAACGTTTTGTGCAAAATTCAATGTTATTCGTGAGGTGGTGAAGAAATGTAACATTGCTAAAGACTACGGGATACAACCCAATAGAGTGCCTACTTGTTTGAATAGTATGGAGAAAATAAAACAGTGGTTTGAGTGGAAGTAAAAGGACCACAAAAGAACCAAGAAATAGGTAACCCTAAAGTTAATGAGTGAATGCTACTGTGGAGTCGGCGGAATTGATCCAGGCAGACCACGTAAATGGATCCAACTCAATGAAAAAGCCTATAACTTTGCAACACAGGTAGCAGAATCTGAGTAACCGATGTAACCTACCACACTTAGAGGAGTTTCATTATTATATACGGTTAAAACGTGGTATAATCTTACGTTTAAAGTCACTATACATTTTAGACAGTTCAAGAGTGGTTAAGTAGGCTTTAGGTTAGCATGTAATGTAATTTTAGTAGCCTACTAAGCAGGTCAACAGATGACAGCCCATGCTTCAGATAATTAGAATGTCACTATTCAAACGAGTTCTTCTTGAGCGAGGATTAAAACAAGATAATTTTTTTATGTATTCAAATATTCATATAATTTATATGTATCAGTTACTAACTTTAATTAAATATAATGTTTTAAAATCAGTAGAATATTTACTTTCTTTTATCTTTACTTTAAACTTATGCATGTAAAATATTATTTCGAAGTTTAATAAAGAAACTAAACAATAAGACATTATTTTAAATATCACAGTTAATTAATTTTTATTTATTTTAAATGTAATTTAATATAATTTCAGTATTATTTACACTTTGTTTCACTATGTACTAATTAAACATGTAAAATATTGATGTTCGGTAAAAAAATTGATATTTATATACACTATTAGTAAAATCACAGGTAGTTAGTTTGTATTTTCATAACATGTTATTTATTTTTTTCCAATCTTTGATTAACTTTATGTAATAATACGCAGTACTACTACAGATCTAAAACTTACATATTAGTTTAACTTAACATTTTTGGTTATGTTTTTCAAATTAATTTTGGAAGGTTATGAAACATTATTTTAGAGTTGGCAGAAATAAACTAAAACTTAGTGATTTTAAGTACAGTTTTTTATAACACACCAGTTACCTAGATATTTACAAATACTTTTATAGTAATCTTAACAGCGTTTATACTAAGCCACAACATGTATATTTACAACTAGTAGGATCAAGTTTTTCATGGGAGCCTTTGTACAAAATTTTTATTTGTTTTCAAGAAAAAACTAATTTTTGTTCCTTTCTTCTGAAGATTACTTTTTATATTTTTTTAATAGTTTTCGTTACTTTTGTGTTAAGAGTATTACTTTGTCGTCCCGGATGGAAACGTTAAAGCACTATCATGTCGGTGGAGGTAATATTTTTTAGGGCGACTAAGATAATTTCTCCCACACAATTTAGACAAACACAATTTTTTCCACCAGCTCCAGTTTCAGTAATCATTTTAATATTACTATGATAAAACCTTTATACAAACATGGACATGTATTTTAACAAAAGTGATTGAGGTTATACCTAGAATATACAGACATGGATGTTTATTTAATGCAATGTTGTTTCAACAGTTGTTTTATTAACACAGGATTTAGCGGACAAATAAGTGCATATTTAAAAAGCATTGAGTATACTTTACAGCTTTCCTATATATTCAAGGGGGCGGAGTTTCTAAGCTATTAATCAATTTGAAAAGACATCTTAAAACAGTAGCTGCAGGAAATTTTTTTACAATAGTGCTAGTCATACTAAATTCTGCAAGGACAAAAGCAGATTTGTAAATATTTCAACATATTTAAATACATTTGCGACAAACCAATGTGTTTTGTGTGATAAATTAATTGTTCTGATAATTGTCATCATTTGTGTGTTAAAATCAATAAACGACGTTTCAGACTTATGAATCAACTTCCTTTATAAAGTGACTAAAAACTGCGCGATAATTATTATCTAGGCCATTGTTGAAAAATAACTAAACTATACCAATAAACAACAACATATGCAGTGAATCTCAAATATATGATTCAGAATCTGAAACAAGGTTCCAAAATAACCGCAACAAGGCTAACCGGGTTTAGAATAAAAAACTGTCCGGTTGCTTAGGGAGTGAAAAGCAGTTAGGGGTGTGACATATTATAAAATTTATTTAGTTTCTTAGTCTTGGACATAGTTAAAACTAACAGGTGAACCAATAGGTAAATTTTCAAATTGATTATCTATAATAATATTATAAAGAGATATTTTCTTTGTTTTTGTGTTTGTATGTAGGGTTTAATCTCTGGAACTACTGAACTGATTGAAATAAAATATTATTATTAATAAAAGCTTCACTATCCCTGAGTAACATAAACTATAATTCATTTTTATAAAAACATTAATTTTGTTATTTCAATATTTATAAATTTAGTTTTAAAATTGTTTAGGATAAGCCTAGACTAATGAATTACCAAAGCATCAAATTTAATACAATTATAGATAAAACAGCTGTTTGCTCTAATATTTCCATTAACTCACACTTTGAAGCAACTATTTTTATTTATAACTTTTATTTTACTTTTATTAAAGTGTAGACCTGAGCCTTGCTGGTTCTTTTAACCTTTATTATAACTGCTGTTATAAAATATACGAAATAATTTGATTTGAACATTTAACATTATTTACAATCTTAGCTTTAGGATTATTATAATCCCACACCTTTATTATAAAGAAAAAATAACATGATTATTTGTATAGAAGGTCCCAACAGAGCGGACTTACTAGTTATGTATAGGAATATTATTGTCAAATTTTAAATCTTTTTTAAATAATGGGAGCCATCATTGCCATACTTAAATGCTTGCTTAGCAGATGATGAGATTGTCCATTTGATTTTTGTCTAAGGCTTCTATTATTTTACGTGTGCATAAGTTTGTCCCCAGTGAATGATGTTTGCCCCTCATACATTTAGTATTTAATTGTGTACAGATAAATGTCCTACAAATTTCAATTTACTGACCAGGCCTTAACGTACTGCATTTGTTTCGCAAATAAAATGTCTATCACACTCACATTGTATACTGTAAATATGGTGTTTAGTATCGTATGTGCATTTTTAGGTTTAGTTTTTCAAGATGTTGCATAATTGTGTTTTGTGACTTAAAATAGGTACACATTTTATATTTAATAACTACTCGGAAAACATTTTCCAAAAGTCTCAACACATTATAGTATATTCATTTACGCGAGTGGTTTATTTTCATCTATATGGTTTTATCTGTTTATTATTGTTCGCAATTTTATATTTAGAAATAATGGATTGAAGGTATTCGTTAGAACCTAGCTTAACTGGTGAAATAATTAGAGTTAACTCACTGTTTAAACTGTTTTTACCAGACAAATGTTATATGCTCTTTCAAGTAATGAATGCACTTTGGTGAAAGTTAGAAAATTATAAATTTATTTAAATAACAACCTGTGTGAGTGTTATATGTACAAAATTAAGATAGAACCCCTTACGCTTTCACAATACACGCAAATATAAAAAGTATCTGTTTTTACTTCGTTTTCAATGTTTAAGAATATGTAATCAGAAACTAAGTTAATATTTAA
Organism: Philaenus spumarius; assembly: GCA_018207615.1. NCBI lineage: Eukaryota > Metazoa > Arthropoda > Insecta > Hemiptera > Aphrophoridae > Philaenus > Philaenus spumarius. The sequence continues at coordinate 94,786 of JAGFPH010003580.1, read as the reverse complement.
GTAAAAAAGTTGTATTATGTATCACTAATCATTGTAGTATTTAGTTTAATGCAGTTTTCTGTAACACAGGCATACATCTCAAAACATCGTGTTTTCATTTTAATTCTCAAATGATGGCAAATGCCCGAATAATTAATAATATTAAATTGGTACTTACCTTATTACCAAATTATAACTTAAAAATATTATTCCATATTAAGTATTATCCTGTTGCTATAGCAAGCAAATCTAAAGTTACAACTAATTAATACATATATTATTTCTAATCAATTCAATATTATAATAAAAAACAAACTAATGTATTTATTTCTTTAAAACATTTAATTTATCTCCAAATTATTTCCAACGTAAAAAACTTAGTTTTAAATTATTCTTTGCCGAGTAAAATTATTCTTCGACTTCATTACACACGTTAAACCAACCACTGTTTTGATACATTGTTCATCACTTGATTACATTTTTTACATATATTAAACTTTCAACTCTACACTGTAAATAGTATGGCGTAACTTTTCACCATTTATTGTGTTCAAATGTCACCCAAAAATGTCAATAACACACCTTATAGGTGTTTTGAGTAACCTTTACACCATAAGGGTGAAATGGTCGACCTAAGGGAGTATGAATTACACCCCAAAGGTGTGATAGGGATGTAAATATATGATAAGGTGATAGAATACTCTTTGAGGGTGTATTTAAATGGTATTAAATTGCACCCATTTGGTGGAAGGTCTCATCTATTGGTGTAAATATCCCAGCTAGGGTGAGAAGGTTTAATCCCAAAGGTGCAACGATGACGGAAAAGGTGAAAATAGGGTGTTCATTTAGTAAGAAAGGGCGCATGCTCAGTGAGAATAAAATTGACTTTGTATGGAACACGGCTGAAAGACGGAACTTGAGGTTATGAAATGATGGAATAGGGAACGGTGTAGTAAAAAAAATCTACTGAGACGTAGACGCTTGGAATATTGGCAAGGTAAGAATCTAACCTGTAATCTTTTCCTTCTATGCATATCGACTGTGTTTTGCCAAAATGACATTTTAAAGTTTTTTCAGTATGAGCAAAAAACGGTATTACTTTACTATTTGAATACTTACATACAAGTTGCTTATATTGTACAACTTTAATTGAAGAAAACTCCTGGTTTTGCTTTATTGTACTTCAAATTAAAGGTCTAAACTATACGCCCTTTCGTTTTTTATGATAAAGAGGTAAAGTAGGTAAACATAACACTACTCATTTCAAACATAAATATAAGTAACAAAAAAAGCTCAAACAACTGTTAAATTTTTTTTAAGATTTCAGAAAAACTCGAAATTTGCGACGTCTTCATTGATGTAGTATGATATCATATAGTAGACCTTTCACATGTTATTCTAAAGTCTCGCCAATACAAACTATACAGACTAACTTAGTACCGAGCTAAGTAATTATAAACATCTCACGAATACAAACCATACTGACTCACTTAATTAGAACCAAGCAAACTTCCTATAACCACTCCTAGATGGCGCTGACAAACTATCTTTTACTTTACACGGAATATTTATACCGATAGTAAAGTAACTGAAGTTTTGTTAATTTGTCAGTTTTCTTTCATGAAGCCGTAGTCTAGTGGTAACGAAGCGTCTTTCTGATCACAAGATGCCGAGTTCGAATCTAGGCTAGGGAGACCAGATATCTAATCATATCTGTGGTTTGAGGGTAGGAGGGCGGAAGTAAAGCAAACGGTGGTTGGCTCGCTTCCAACTGACGGGATATGACTAGATATCTGGTCTCCGGCTGGGGCTGTTTTGCATAATTTTACTAAAAAATTTATATATATTTACTAAAAAAAAACCAGGAAAAAATACTAAACAATTGATTTCTTGAATGGAACGTATATATTAAGCGATAAGCTTAAGGCAGTGTAAGTGAACATCTATTTTAATGTTAATCTTATGCATATTAGCCCTTTTAGACTTCACGAATTTGTACATATAGTCCTACTTTGAATAAGCATATGTTTTAAAATAATAACGAAGTATTCACATGCCCGTTAATGTAACTAGAATGAGAATATTACACCCTTAAGGTGGATTGTAACACCAATGGTTGAAACAAAGCACCTGTCAATGCCACCTTTAAGGTGTAACTGCACACCTTTCCTTTTTACAGTGTATAACAAATATTATTGTAAAGTGACAAATTTGTACACACAAGCTTGTACACACATTGTACAACAAACTATAAGTGTTATCATAAAAACGTGTTGCGATTATGAAAGACATTTTTTATTACAATTATTCATAATGGTAATAAAATGTGTACCTGTATGATTAAGCAGTAATTATGAAAACTAGGTTTCAGTCAGTGGTAAATAAAAAGCCCCATATACTTGCTGTGAAAGTTAATACGTCATTATGCAATAAACTATTGTTTTAGTTATATTATTATTATTATTTTAAATATATGTTTCCTTATCAAACATTGTTTACTTAAAACTACTTTTATCAAAGTGAATGTTTTATAAAAAAAACTACGGTCTCTAAATTATTCCCATTTAAAATATTTAAATGGGCGCCATTTTTTAACTAATTATTGGAAAAAGTTATTATTTATGACAAACTAGGTATTTACATTGAGAAAACGTTTCAATTTATTCAGTTAGCCGTTATAGTGACTTAAATTATGTAGTAAAATGAACAATATGGTGGAACACTGGTAAAATAAGGGTTCCATTAATTACGCTTGTGTATTTAATAACATCTTGTATATGAAATCATATTTGATTCACCAATTATAAGTTTCTGTCCTTAATTTGATAGCAAGAGACTGAATAGACACTCAAAGCGGCAGAGGCTCTCTATAATCTTGTTAGTGTAATTAAATGTACACAAAATATATGATGGTATGCATTTCAACTATACGGAGTAGAAGTGCCCATGAACCCATGTCTACTTCACTTACATATGACGTAATTAAATCACTATACTAACTTTTAGAATACAAACTCTATTATTTCAAATTTGTATTGCAGTTGAAAATAATTTTTAATAAACATCGTTACAAAATAATAAATTTATTCGTGAATATATTGACCCAGGTAAACTTAATTTATTTAATAAAGCAAGTGCTAAATTATTTGAATTTACATGTTTTGTATTTAAAAATGCATTGCCCAATACTAACTAAAATTTAATATATATCTATATTGTTTTATCAAATTTGTATTATGACGTTAATTTTGGTATACTGATTAAAAACACTATGCTGTTTATTTACTGCTTCTGTTAGTATTTTAAAAATTAAAGTTCTAAATAAATATAAGAAGTATGGATTGTAACACTGAAGCCAAATGTTAAAAATACAAAAAATAAAATGTCGGGATAAAGCTATATACTCAGTTGATTCAGTTTTTATTTTACAAATATTAAGTGCAATATCTTAACTTACAGTCCATAATATAGCAAACAATAATATCACAAGCATCAAGCATACTAAATTATTATTGTATATCTTATTATATTTTTGAATAGACTTGATGTCGACAGCTTAATATTTAAAATGCATCCAATTTAATTTCAAACTATGTTTTAAATTAAATTTATTTAAATAAAAACTAATTTTGTAATATTAATAATTGTATATAGTTAGGCTAATTAATTAGGCTGTTGTGTTCATCAATCCAACACTTTTCAAACAAATGACCATCGTAAAACATTCAGATGAAGAACTACGAGCCTTTTTTGCGTTACGAACTTACTCCTTAGCCCCTCATCGAATTAGGAGAGGGACAAAATAAAGCTATTAGAGCGATTTTGCACAAACTAAACATTCGGAGTTAAAAAATTTAAAACATGTCATGGACAGAGGGTTTTTGTTACACTACAGCCAGACATTTGAAGAAATTTCTTGCAGTTATGTACCATATTATGTCTTTGTTCACCCCGAATCCGTCTTTCTTAGGGGGGTGAACTATAACAACCTTGCCGTTGTTACATAACATTTCCTATCTGATACACCTGCGCTATCTGCGAACTTTGAACCTTACAACCAACACTGTACACTCCAGTCACAGCTGGCATTCCTACTTGTACGTAATCTTTAGTTTCTGATGACAACAAAGCTAGAGCAGCCACTACTTTGTAGAAGGGACAAGTGATGTAGCCTGATTGATCATACTAAAACGTAACGCCGTAAATTTGAGTTAAATTATATATTTCACTGTTTTACATTTACAAACCAAAATAGTATATACGCTTGTTCTAGTAAAATTTAAATTGCAGTACAGTGCGCAAACAATGTTGCTCTCTTTGTTTTCTTAAAATAAAAGCCTAGGCTTTCTTTGTTCCTTAGTTTTAATTCCAGATACCAATTTTTGGTAGACCTATATGGAAAAATATTCCTGTATGTGATATTTGCGAAACCTAGCTTTAACAACTTTCAACAAAGTCTCTTCATACAACCATTTAGTGCAGATGATTCCAGTTTTTTTCCCATAGACTATAATTACAGATTACAGACACAATGCAATAGGTAACTCACGAGCTCGTTTCATCACATAGGCTAGATAAATGTCTTTGATCTCAAACATTTTATTGTTTAAAGGTTAAAAATTCAATTTTATATTATTTTTATGTCGAATGGATGCAACCGTTTTTCGATTGTCTGTCTACAAGAGTCATGAATTAGAAATTCAATCTTGAATATAAATGTTATAATTTTAAAATCAATATACACAAATTTAATAAACATTTATTTTTCTTTCTTTTTTGCATTTACAAATTTCTCTTAGACATAGGCATAAATTAATAAGGAAATATTCACAACAAAACACTTTTGTGTTTTTTTTTATGTATATATATATATATATATGTGTGTGTGTGTGTGTGTGTGTGTGTAAAGTCATTGTTAATGCTCTTTGTCTACCTTAATGTATTTCAATGTGTGTATACATATGTTGTACATATGTATATATACATTTTCTAACAACATATATATAATTGAAAATCTACAATTTGTTTGTCTTTGTTGTAAGCTTATTTTATGTATACATTTATGAATGTCAATGGCTTAGTGGAAATTTGTAGGGCCGTTTTATTAAAGTACATATTATTAAGTAGCGTTTTTAACCATTAAATTCAAAGCCACAGAAAGTACGCGGTTTCAATAGTAATTTCTGAAAGTTATTAATTACAAATCAATTTTTAATACTAGTCGCTCTTTATATAAGAATATTTTCTTCTGTAATAAAAATGTTGATCTTTAAATTTAAACATTCAATTTAATCAAACGGTGAGGAATTATTGTAATTTATAATTTCAATGTTAATACTGTGACGAACTCAGGATCCGGATTAGGATCGTATGAGAGAACCTGGGCTTGTCACGACTTATCTATGTCGAATATCACCAACGATCAAGTAGGCTATGAACAGCGGGTCCGCCAAATCCGTGAGTTGCTTTGGTGGTGTAACGCCATCTCTTCTCTGAGCTTCAGGCATTGCACTCCATCGCGGAGAGATCGACCATAATCGTTTAAGTATTGTTTCTAATCCTTGTTCTTTAATTGTGTAATGGCCGGCTAAGTAATTTGTGCGTGGCTACCGCTTTCGCGGGGGCCGATTAGACAGCCAATAGTCCCGCGATGTGAGTTAACTAGGTTTAGTGAAACATATTTGGGCGGGGTGAATTATATAAACGGCCCAGTACTCCTCTCAATACCAATTTGTAATATGTTTAGTTTATTAATTATGAGATAAAAGTATGTTGTTGTTTCAAATCCAATACCTTCAACAAAAAAATACCAAACCTTTAAAATTGTAAATAGGCCTATACATTCTGACGATAGTGGTAAACAAATTTTAAATAATTTTATGTATTCTGTAAGATTTCACTTTGGTATACAAAATGCAGTATAAAACAGGATTAACATTTTTTAAATAGTTTACAGTAACTCTACTAGCGATACAAGGCTGCTCTTTGGAGTTTTTCATGTTTATACTTTCCTTTGTGAAGATTTATAAAAGTAATAGTTTCCATATTTTGTATTTCAGCTCTGCTTGAAATTATGTTTATTACTTTAATTGCAGCAATTCTGTATGTCATAATTTAAAGTTGCACAATTTCCTCTTACATTAAGTTGGAAAGTAAACATTTGCATGGGGATATGCCGTGTGTGGTTGATTATTTTTGAGGATCTGTAAGTTCAATTTGGTGTGAGTGAAAACGGTCAGGGTCCTTTACGAGCATATGTACCCTCTTCACCTTGTCAACCTTGAAGTAGTCACGTGACTTATGTCTTCGTTTACTACACCTTTCCAATTTGTTTGCTACCACTTACTTCTTCTACTCTTAAAAAATAACGCTTTTTGAAAAAATAAAGACATCGTGGACTAAGTATTAGGGTCAATATTTTAAATTGGTAATAGTTGCAAGTAAAATATAAATGTTATTAATTGTAAATGCATTATTGTTCTCCATTTCATCCTACATGTCATATGATACATAATGTTTATGCACATATATATTTCTATATTGATGAAATAAAATATAATATATACATATTCTATCTACTTAGGTGAACACAATATAAACAATAATATCGTTGTAATTTTGTTATTTGAATGAATTAATGTAGAATATCCTTTTCTTATCGAATAAAAAGAACACAAAAGATTTATTATTAATATAATAGTAGGGGTTTATATAACAAGTTCAGGATAAAAAATCGCATTGCGTAGTCAGAACCAATCAGAACATGAAAAAATGTATAAAAGTAATAATGAATTAGTTTTTTTCACCAAGTTAGTAGATCAGGGGCCTATTTACGTTTTAGTAAAATCTATAGTCTTGAAACTATTTAAAGTACAATATATTTCTGTTTAAAATATAATTTGTTTTATAATAAAATCTTACTTTTGTCTGTCTCATGCTACAAAAAGTCCAGCTAATTACTATTTACAATAAATATAGCGATACATGAATGGTTTGCAAATACAGTTTGGGCCCTAAGATGATGTTATTTATTGATATAGACACAGAATCAATCAAACTATTTAGACACATATTGATTCATTTTAATGCTATCAGTGAAATTTAAATTAATTGTTATTGAAACTTAATAGAGACATGCGTACTGTACAAAGTTTGTTTGCTTAATATTTTAATACAACGTGCATACGTTTTGCTTTTAGGTGATTCCTCTTTACAAATGAGAATGGTAAATACAACAAATAGCTCCAACAAGAAGGTAACTTCTTGTGGAGTCTCAAAACATCAATTACAGCTCTGCAATTCTTGTAGAACGTTCTTGTATAACGTATTGTTTCCTTTCTTTAATAAATGACTCTATTCGGCAGATATATAATTTAGACATTAATCTTTCCTTATAAAGGTGAAGAGAAGACGGAGTTGAAGATTGATAGAGTCTGTAGAGTCTGATAAAAACTTAATAAGTTCAAGATGCAATCTGTCAACAATATTATTCAGTGAATTTAAGATATATTTTAGATTAGGTTTCCCGTATATAAAAGGATCTAGTTTGTTGCTTTGTAAAGAGCTTTCACACTCAAGCGAACGTTTATTTATTACAGTACTGTAGTTTTTAGTTATAAATTATGCCACTGAATTCTGACTAAATCAATA
>JAGFPH010003580.1:53761-87147 GCA_018207615.1 Philaenus spumarius | reverse complement strand
CTATATTGAATCCCATTAGTAAACCTTATTAAATTAAATATATTTACAACTAGCCTAATCATATGGCTTATGTACATATTTTTTTCTTGAGAGTATCTTACTAACAAAAATAAACCCAATTAATCTTGGTAATGTGGTACTAAAAACTTTACAGAAATTTTGTTTTGAATAAACGAACTTAAATACAGTTTGGTGTATTTAAATTACCACAATACCGCTGAGTTACGGTTTTATGATCTTATCTGTGCAATATAGATTAATTACTAGATGCATTTATTAGAGATTAATAGATGCATTATTCCTTTCTTAACATTATTTTTAATTATCATCATTTCAAAAGATAAGCTACAGAAAATAAAAATTGGTCAGTCATCTTTATTATTACCAAAAGAAGCACACACAAATACATAGGAATTTACAATATGTTACAGGAAATGTAGATTCTCCAGTAAGAGGTAACTCGGCTGGACTCTTTCTGGTCTTTCCAGAAAAAAAAATTAAAATTGAAAAGTGATGAATTTTAATTGTCATTTACTAGTCTCAGTTAACTATATATAGGGAAAATATTCTCTTACTGTCTAGAGTTAGTAAGAGTTTACTTTTTACAAGGAACGGTCTACTACACAATAAAAAACTAATTCAAATTCAAAACCTGTATAATACAAAGAGATATAGAAATGTTTATCTTTTATTACAGCACTGTAAAGATTTGTGACGTTTTAATTTGCAGAGCACATCAGCTGTCTTCTTACACATTTACTTCTTTGATTTGCATTTAGTGTTGCAATAGCATTTGAAAAGTGCTTGTCCACTTCCAAGTGAATGTAAAGTTGCAACCGTAATCACTTCTATTGTTTTATCCGTATGTACTTATTATTATTTTTTATAATTTTTATATATAATGTTTGTGTTAAATTTACTGAATTGAAATCTAAAAAAATGTTTCATTGAACTCTGAACTTAATTTTTAATACTAGGGGCAGGAGGAAAGAGAGAGATCTTTTATTTTGGCTTGAAAAAATTATATTGAGAAAATCTGTTTTAGAATTCACTTTCTTGTTCCAGTTCGAAAGAACCCTTCATCAACAACCTACAGTACCACAACAAGGATAGATCGGGCATGTCCTCTTTTAACTCTAAAACCGCCAGACTGCAGTCTATTTCGTTCTCTTGTTCGCTGAACGCAACCATTTCGAACAATAGCGAGAATTTGCATATATGTTCATATTAAATTATTTAATAGACTTAACAACATCCAACCGTATCAAAACCTTCATCGTTGGAAAGGAAATTAATTAAACTTTACTTTTTGTATTTAAAACTTTTTCGTAAAACGTATATTTACATACGTAATCATCGTTTTAAAATTGTAGATTGGTTTAAACCAGTGCCACGCGTGGATTCAAATACAATTATACACTAATCTCCCACTGCTTAAATCTCCAAAACCCTCTACAGAAATATGTTGATCAAAAATATAAAGATACCATGGAATTCCTCAATATTTTAACTTTTTGAAACTGCCTTTCAATCAGATGTCACTATTTTACACGATTTATGATACAAAATTCTGTAAACCCTTGCGATTGGACCCATAAAACAGCACATTAATCAACCGGGATTACGAATACAATTTAATATGGTTTTATTATATCTTTATACAATTCTGTAGAGAAAAGTTCAATCTTTCATTCCGTGTGAAGTAAACTGAATATAACGAGTTATATGTTATTCAAGCAGCAGTGGGAAGTACATAGTTTTCGTGAATTAGAACGTTCGCATGGGATCGTATAGCTCGTCTCATTCCCATGCTGTCCAAAGGGAATTTTTTTCCCACTATTCAATGCACTGTTTTCTTATAAGTTGAATAAACTTTAAGCCTTCACTCCATTTTGATGTTTTGTGGTCTTGCCTCTATGCCCTTGTTGGCTCTCTCGACACTACATTGACTTTGACTATGTCGTGGTTTGTCAAGCACCATTTTGAAGTTTGGCCATGTATTAACCAGACTATCAATAATAATATTCACAAATTCCCTACCATTATCAGACTGAGCAATACAAAAATCGCCTAAGAAAGTAATTATATCAATGATTTTAACACACACTTCGCCTCATTCTTTGGTTTCAGATGTCGTAGTGAAACAAACTTTTCAAATGATCATGATATTAGAAGTTTTAATCAGGTTGTGATTGAAAGTCAATCATATGAACTTGACAAAGTAAATTAATTTGATTGAATAACAAAATGCTTTACAACCAGTCCTTGCTTTGTTTTTTTCATATTTTTTTATAAAAGGTTCGAAAAAGCTTAAAAACTACATACTGTAATTTTTAGTAACATAAAAAAAAATAATTTTCGTTTAGTTGCTCAATCATACGATCTCATCCTCCACATCCACATCCAGTGGATATGTGTTCTTCATTAACAACTCCGAGCAGCTCTTCATAAAAAACATAATAAATAAATGTTGAGCTTGACTTGTGAGAATATATACTTAATAGAACAAACTTAGAACACAAAATTCCACAACTAATACGTTTATTAACTCAAACGCTTTTCAACGACAAATTCGCCATCTTCAGTAATGCACGAGCTACAATTAATAGTCAAACTATAACTCATTATAGTTATGCAATAGTTATTACAATAGTTATAGTTTGACTATTGTAGCCCGTGCATCACTGAAGATGGCGACTTTGTCATTGAAACGCGTTTGAGTTAATAAACGTATTAGTTGTGGGATTTTGTGTTCTAAGTTTGTTCTATCAAAAACATAATTCTTTCTGTTTTCTTTTTCTGTGACAGGGTGTATTAATTTGGTAATACCATTTTTACTTCAATAATATCATATCGCCTTAAAAACCTAAGATCTTTACTTTCTTTTTTTATTCTCATTTTGTATATTTTTGAATCTAGCGATGATAATTCAATTTGGTCAATGTAAGTGAAGTTACCTTCAAACTCAAGCGTTCTAGCTTTACTTTTTCACAAAACAGCTGTGCCTTGGAGACTGACACAATTATTGCAAACTAAAACTAATTATTAAAATGTAAAAACAAAATTAATCCTTGGTCACTTTTGCACTACATCAAATACAGGAATAATGGTGACTGCCTGATAATCAAAACAAAGATATGCACGCATAGTAACATGTGTAGAGCAACATCTCTGCTGAATCAACTTTTACTAAACCACAGCAGGTTAACTCTTCCTAGTAAAAGTTGATCTGTTTATTTTAATCAACCTTTACTGATACTTTTAGTAAGAGTTTACTGTTTACTGTCAACTCTCCCTAACGACATACTTTTCCGTAACTTTTAAATTGTTTGTACATGTTGTTTGACATAATCTGAAACTCAAAGATTCTGGGATTCTTAGGGTGGTAAGGGGATTTAACAATTTCAAATATAAAGGTTCTAGAAAATTATATTGTTATCATAACATTAAAGCAGTTTAATATTAGGAATATGTAGTTTGTATGTTATTTTCGAAAACTTTGTTCTTTACTTTGAAACGAAGTAAGATATTAAGCTCAAGTTTGCGTCTTGTATTTCTTTTTTAATAAATTGTTCAAGGGTGTATTACATGACCTATCTTTATGTTTGAAATTGTACACCCCCTTACTTCCCCAAGCCCCCCCCCATCCCCCACTCATAGAGGTGCAACACAACATAATTATATACATAGTTTAGTTAACTTATTTTCAGTAACAAAAATAATGAGGGGTTTATAGGGACTTAATGAACACTCTGTAGATATACAGTGTTTATAATTATAAGAGGATGGTAGTATTCATAAACAGGATGTAAAATTAAATTTGAAATTATGGTTAGAATTAAAAAATTTGTTTTAACTAAAACTTAAATACGATAACCATTAATACAATAATTAATTGTATTGGTTTCCACCCAAAATTTTATTATTAAAGGATACATATAAATATATATTTGAAATTCTAAAATTATTTAAATTGTATAATTACCAAAAATTTTACAAAAGTAACAATATTTTAAATATTTAAAACAATAATTTATAATTAATAGATCGTGACCCGTGTTTAAGGTTGCGCCACTTCTATAACATATAAAGTTTTGTAACTTAAAACTAAATTATAATGGTACTTTTGATTTGTTAGTAAAAATATTATAGAATCACTACCTAGTTGTAAATGACAGACTCCCATAATTTACAAGTTCGGTTTATCAAGTTAAAAAGAAATACAGGTTTCTAAATACAGTTGAAATGTCTACTGCTTGGATTACAGAATATGAATTGTATATTAGTAAATATTGAAATTGGTTCAGATAGTCTGTATCTTGAATTTTGTAGGAAATTTGAACCAGATTAAATCTGATTGCAATTAGATTATCATGAAGTTGAAAATTATTCTGCTTACACTAGGTGTGGTTTCGTTGTAAAGACAAGTGAAAATATAGACCGTCTGTCCTGCTCTTTTTTCTAAGTACGTGTAGTGACTGATTGACATGAACTAGTCAACCGACCTTTAATGGTTTTAATTAAAGTCGGAACTCCGTCCCTGTCACATGGTCAATATATAAAGCGCTTGATAAATGTTCAAAAGTTATACAAAATGTAAAAAAAGAGTATTTTTTAAATTACAACCAAGAATCTAGAGTTGTTTTTTGAAAACGATTGCGTTTATATATTATGAAAACCCACTGTCATGTTTCCACTTTAGTTGTTAAAGTATTAATTATACAGATATTATATCCTCGTATAGAATTTCTCAATAATTTCTCAATAGACTAGTTTTAATAAGTGTTTAAAGTAGTTTTCAATTTTATTCAACTTCTATCAGATTGTTCATAAACTTTTTTTAAATTGTAAGCTTCACTAAATAGTAACAGCATTCTTAACGAAAACATGTATACAATATAAAATAATAAATATTGACCACAAAAACAAACCAACAAATAATCAAAAATATGAAAAAAAATCATTCGTTTACGATCTTATGTCCATATATTCTCTTGGTTTTTTATGGCATAATGGCTTCCATAAAGATATTACTTCAAAGTTATTTCCTTAAGTATTGGTCCAGAAAACTTTGGTAAATAATACATGTATGTTTCCTTGTATTAAGAAGTGGAAAGCTTATCATAATACAGTACCTTTTTATATTTGTTTCAATCAAAATTGTTTAAAGTTTATAAGCCTTGAGTTTACTATAAACTTATTTAAGTATTTTGTCTTTGACAAAATTTCAATAACTAAAATTTTCATTTTCAGAAATATTTTGGGTAACGGGTATTTTAAAGAATTATGTCCATTTTATAACTGTATTTGTGTTGATGTAGCCTATATGTGAGAAAGATTATTACACAAAAATTCGAAATTATTATGTAATGATAAGTATTAAGTATCTTATAAGAATTTACTACACCCTGTAAGTACTTGTAAACGGTACTTTTAAGAAATTAGTTTAACATTGTAATAAACTCCTTATTTAGTACCCAAATCATGAATTTTATAAATTAAAATTGTATACCAATATCCCAGTTGCACAGTCTTTAACTGTAGCTTTAAACCTATTACACTTTGCACTAATTATAAATTTGTGAACTTGAGGAAGCGTTCAAACTTTAAAGACATTTAAATAAAAGACAAACAACAAACTTAACTTTTTAAATGATTAACTAATCTTTCCTGTGAACATACAATGTTTTTGTTTTGTTGATGTTTTTAAGGCATAAGAATGGATTTTTGTCTGACCACGTGAGAGTCGTATACAAAATAAAATGGCTTTTTTATACAAAAAAATACGTCGTAAACTTAAGGTAAATAAATGTATTTTAAATATTTAGTTTTCGCCACTAAACTGGCAGTAAGACCCTTACTTAAACAATTAAAGTAATAGAAATTAAGAAACACAATAGACTTAAGACTTGTTTATAATTATTTTATCTTCCTAATCATATAATATGTAAATGCTCTACCATCCTAAATAATTTTTTTTTAAATTCTGTTTTTGTTGCAACATAAAATATTTAATAATACTAAAACAAAGATATATTAAAAAGAATTATAAATGTCATAATATTAATAAACAAGCATTATTGGTGTTGTATTATCAATATCTTATTCAAAATAATAAGACAATGCCTTTAAGTAACAATACAAATTAAATCTAAAAATTTTAAAACTACGTCTAAAACTAACGTGCACACATTCAATTAGATAATTAATTTTTTATGTTTTCCCATTCTACATATACATATATAAATAAAGGAATTTGTTGCATTAGTAATTGCCATTATTTTTACAAGTTATAATACTTTTGAAAGTTGTATTTGTTACATGACATTACTAACAAAGCTTTTGTATGGATATGTTGTAAATAAAAACCATGACTGAACCATCTGTAATGTTGGTGAATTTAAGGGTTAACTTAAGAAATTCAAACTGCCATTAATTATTAGGCGTGGTAGTTTAGCGTAACTTGATTCTATTACTATAATATCAAACTTGATAGGTTGAAACAATTTGGCGAAAGTAAAATTAGTACTCCAGAAAATATTTATGTTATATAAAATAACTCAATAATTAATTGATGTTGGCAACAGCTTATATATGTCAACAATGTGGGCGAAAACCTACTGCACTCTTGGATAGTTCAAGAGAGAGTATTCAGATTATCTCAAGTTAAGCTATTTCTTTTCAACCCAAATGTTTGCCTCATTTTGGATGTTTGATTCCATCGACATGTCTTTTGTTGAGTACAATATACTGAACGTACTGGGCGAACAGTGCGCAGTGGTCTGTTCTTCTTAGGTCAAGACAGACAACATCCGGACCACATGTTTCAGTAATTATCTCTGTGAATTTCACTTAGTGCAGATGGAGAACGTATACTTTGTGTTTTCAGATCTACCTTCACTCAACATAGATTCCGAATACTCCCTTATCTTGCAAAGAAAAGACTGTAATTACCAATGTCTGAGTAGAATTAGAAATAGAACATTTAGGATAAGACATTCAGATTAACGTTCTCTTACTCTTCTTCCCATTCTGTGTATTTACTGGCCCATATATTTTCACTAATCTTTGTCTTTCTCTCGTAGATTGTTTAAAGTTTCTTGGCTACAAGTAATTTACAATGACCAGGTCAGCAGGTACAGACGGATTGTATGGGTATAGAATAATACTGGTAATTCAATTACTAATTATGTTATGGACTTCTTTACCCTTCTCTTCTTGAATGCACTTTCGTTTTAATTATTTTCCACAAAATATAAAATCTATAGTATAACTCCTGTTTTGAAAAATGAATAACGTTGTTTACATAAATATGCCAATTTTCGACATATTACATTTTTATGAATCAATGGCTTTTATAGCTATTATATATTTAATTAAAGGAATAATATTTGGTTTAAAATGTCTGTCCCCATTACAATATTATTAACAACAAAAAAATATAATAAAAAACATTGTGTTTTAAAACAGTAAATGGGATGTAATCAACACTATGTAATAAATCTCGAAACTAACTAAATACATTTTCTGTTATGTAATATATAACATAAATACTCTTGGTTTCAGAAAATATTTTCTAATTGTAACCATTTCCACATTTCAACTAAATTTGACTTTCGTTGTGTAATTATATTGTTAAAACATGTTGTCTCCTTTCTCTTGTTTATTTATATGCATTTTTAATCTCCTTTCCCTTAACCTCTTAGTGCAAGACATAACTAGCATACAGTTTTCTGAAGTTAACGAACTATGAAAATTTAATTTTAACAGCTTGTAATTATAATTTTATTCATCCAAGTATATCCTACTCTTGTTTTCATTTTGTCTTTTCTTGATAAATTTCACCTTTATACATTCTTATTTAAAAGAATGAGTTCTAAAACAATATAACAAGCATTATTTTTTAATTTCAATAAATATTTAAATTTGCTATATATTTATTAAGATATTACGTTCTCTGAAATTTCATCTCTGTTTCAATACAATCCGTAATAAATATTTGAAGTACAAGTGAGGTAAGTGATCAGGCAACACATGGACCTCACACACAATCCTATTCATAGCGGGTGTCTAATTGCAATGCGGTTTGTCCTGATTGCTTATTATGTTGATGCGAAATAAATTAGTAACGTGTTACATTAAACTAAATGTTTCTGACAAGTTTACTACATATTTTTTCAAAATAAAATGTGTTAAAAATACAAAAATAATTGTACTTAAAAAGATAATATATAATATGAAACTAAATGTAATCTGCTTAAATTAAAATAGAAGGACATAATAATCATAAGGATAATAAACAAGGCGAAAAAGATAAAAATATTTAATTATGAAATGAATAAAACGTGGTAAACATGAAAATGTGACTTTATTCTATTTATCATGATTTCCATTCAAACCTCTGGAGAGCATAAAAGGACGACGGAATTTTTTTTCTCTAACTGCTGAAACTTTATACGTATGACAGAAAGTTTTACTTTAACTGAATAAAGTTTCAAGTTTAGAATCGTTTGATCCAACAAAACTTAAGTAACTCTAATCTCAGACAACTCAGTTTATAAAATTGTGTCAAAATAATCTATAATTGTTGAATTAGGTTTTTAGTTGAGTTAATTTAAATAAGTAATTATAACGAGAAAGACATGCATATTTAATTTATGCTTCAGAATATTATTTTTGAATTTACGAAAAGGTAACAAAGGTTTTAATTTTGTTTTAAAACATTAAACACTCAAATGTTTCGTTTACTATTAATTTACAAAGATAAATTACATTGTATAGGCCTTATCATTTTATTGCTTGCACTTTCTGAGGAATTATTTAAATACTATTAATTAAAAGACAGTGTTACAATTCACTTTTATGTAGCATAATTTAAAAAAATAGAAGGGTGATGTAATAATAAAATTTTAGCTGCACAGTATCTTTTCAGTTTCTTTTGCTAAGGTTGAATTTAATCTATTTGCTTCATCTTAGGTTTTAGGTTCGTGAATTGAAAAACACAATGACAAATCTTATATTTTTAATAAGTTATTGATAATTACTATTTGCAGTCTTGTTCTTGTTGCTTTGCTGCAAAAGCCACAAACATATTTAGTATGTAATGGATAAAAAAACATATAACATAACTCCAAAGGTCATAGGAGTTTGTTTCACATTGCTGTAGATAACTTCATTCTTATATTGTAGTTCGTTTAAACTGGATCGAATTAATAAACTTAATTTTAGACTCTACGTTAATTTTGTATGATATCGAGATATCTTCTGACTAGTCAAGCTCAATATATATTTTTATAGATATAACTTTTGAAACACTGACTTTTGACCCAACATTCTCGAAATAAATCAAAATAAGTGAAATTTAAAATCAAATTTTGTAATAGTTAAAAAGTTAAATTACAGTTGTTTTATAAATAAAAAAATCACGTATGCTAACGAAAGCAAAACTTTTACTTTAAATGTCACGCTGAAAGTGTTTGATGTTATGAAATATTTGTTTAGGGGTAAAAATTAAAGTGGCAAATTTAAGTAGGTATTGTTTTATTTATGGGTCAAATTCTACCATTTAAAACAATAAAATTGGTACTTGGTACAGTAAAACTGGCAATGGTACTTGAATAAATAAACATTGTATTCAGTTTGTGGTTTATGCAAAGGTACCAATGATGTATATCTCTATGCATTTACAACATACAATCACACATTTTTTTGATTTCTTGCTCTGATATAAAAAGCTTGCAATATATATTAAGTAAACACAATGAGTGTTTAGATTATTACTATATTTATATTTATTCGAAATCCATAGTTACAAGAATAATTGTAGCAAACAGGTGAGTCTGTTGTCTTATAAGGAAGAACGACATTTCTGTGTTATTGCTTTGGGCTACAGTTTTGTAAAAACAGACATGCAATTTATCCAGTGGGTGTCCAAGTTTTAACACAATTATGTTCAAACATGTTTACTTTTATTCTATTTCCATTTTATATTTCCATACTACTGATATACGTACAATGTCTAATTGATTATCCATTTTAAATAATTTCTATATATATAAATATGGGGAAAAGGCAAATTTAACTTATTAAAGTTACAAAAGTACTTACAAAAGTTATATGATACAAACAATCATTATTCTACTTGTTATAAGTGACCAGATTTAAGAATCTGTCAAAAGTAACAGTAGAAGTAGCAACGGGGGTAAATTGGTGAGGTGAACTTTTTAACCAACGGTGAGAATACCTCTCTGAAAACAATAACAAATTATTAGCAATGTTTTTGCTGTCGGTTAGAGTGTCTGTTAGATGTGTCAATTAGAGTGGATCAAAAATTATGTTTATTATTATTTTGGAATAATAAAGTTTGCCGTTTGGTATAGACAAGAAAAATCAAACAAAAATTATTTTTTTACATATCTTCCAGTCAGGCATTAAAGTTAAAGTTAAAAAAACTATTTAAAAACTTTAAATGTTTAATACTTTTTTGTAAATATGTAAGAATGGTATGACTGCAGTCCTATATCTCGTAAACGTTTCTCCAAATATGTTAAAATAATTTGAATATATATAATTATATTTATATGTTTTCTTTTTGTCGCCCATTACCGTTTAAAATGTATTAAATTTGCCAATTTAAGCAAAATGTTCCAATTTTGTATTCTATTACGTTTGTGTCAAAATTCTAATAGAGACGCTACAGTTATAATCCTCTACCTAATAGAGACAATACTTAGAACTATTAATTATTATCTTATTTGTTTATGTCGCGCAGTTAAAATAATTTAGCTTTTCATTAATTAATTTTACAGTAATTTTCAAATTACATTGTTTGTTTAGCTCTTTACTCACTTTTCTTTACGAAGCAACCCAGATCTCATCCCGGGGATTTGGCTGAACTTTAGTTCCACTCAAACCCAACCAACGAACCCAATGACAAGATTGTGTTATTTACATTATTTATAATTTTAAAACGTTTTTACGTGTTTAAAGTTTCATCCTTACCTCTTTTCACTTTTACCACTTAGTTTGAAGCGTTGCGAGTTTTTTCCAGCATAATACATTATAAATTCTTATTTGTAGGCATGGCTGATCCTGAGAGTAACGTAGCTCTGATGATACCTTCTCAAGCACTGTGTCCACAGACTTTACTGGCAGCTTTATTCATTAGCTTAACGCATCTCTCGAAAGCTTGCTTATCACATGTTAATTTTTCGATATCCACAACATGCTTAAAGTCTCTGCTTACATACAGCTTTATTTCAGCATCATTCAGTGCTCGTAACAAAGGAGGTGGAGTCAGATTACAAATGCCCCATTGTTTAACTTCAGTGTAGTCTGTAGCTTTACCTTAGCTTTGGTTGCTTAAAGGGTCTAATAATTTCATCGCCAAAACTTGCTTGAATTGCCTTCAATATTCGTTTATACCGAAGCTCTCGAATGTGGTTTCTATGATCAATGACCATCGCCAAAAGTAAATGTCTCAATGGGAAAAGTAAGAACTCCGTTGTATAACGGGGTCTGTAACTTGAACAGCTTTTCCAGTAAGTACCGTGTTGTTTGAATGGTTTCATTAACATGTTTTGGACCGTAAGAGAAATTCTGGCTTACTTTAGTAGTAAACCACATAGGCATATAGTTCTTTAAAATAAAGGTGACAATTTGCCTCATATTTTCAAAAGGAACATTTACTTTAATGTATAGGTTAAAAACTCTACAAGTAGTGGTTTTTTGTAGCTCTAGAAGAGCTATATAGAATGTGACAATATGGTCAAGGTCATGAATTAAAACATCTGCAGAAAAGATCCCTGACATCTAATTAATATTGCCTGAGTAACTGCCAATTTACTAAAATCACACATTCGATAGGTTCAAATTAAATTACCGGTATCTTTTCACATCCAAGTAGATATTGTCCAATTATCTCTGAACAACTTATTGGACCTGTTATCATACCATCTAAGTGGTGGAAAAGGTTATGGAACAGAAGTTCAATAAAATGAAGAGGACAAATAGTCCATTGCAGAGGTCTTCCCACGTTCACACTCAATTTATCGAATTACACTACTTCCCCAGCCTGTGTTCATTAATAACAGTGCCGTCACACCCAATCACTACTAATTCGTTAAGAGATAAGCCATTTCCTGAAAGGTAGGAAGTAATACTGTTGCCTATATCAATTGCTTAGCTCGTAGACGGAGAATTGTGTAATATGTAAATTCACCCAGGCACTTGCGATTAAA
The DNA here is from genome assembly GCA_018207615.1 of Philaenus spumarius. Taxonomy (NCBI): domain Eukaryota; kingdom Metazoa; phylum Arthropoda; class Insecta; order Hemiptera; family Aphrophoridae; genus Philaenus; species Philaenus spumarius. The sequence continues at coordinate 74,908 of JAGFPH010003580.1, read as the reverse complement.
GCGTAATGTTCATACATAGAAGTTCTGCGAAAATATTTTCCATCGGCCTTTTCAATATTCAATTAACTATGCTTTCTCCCGTCAAAATAGAGGCCATATACTTCAACAATAAATTTTCTTTTCAGATTTTATCACATACAAATTTTTTTCTTATGATTTTACAACATAGAATTTATCTGATACTGTAATCAACCACACATCCTGCTTTACATTTGAAGCAACGGCAGGAGTTCAGACACTCCTTAACTGGTTTAGTCACTCGTTTAATGCAACTCCACTATCAGTCAGGATTAAAATATTACAGTTGTATTATAAAACCACTACTTTCAACGAAATTTTAAGTATTGGAATATCACTATAGAGTCTCAACATTATTTGTTTTAAAAAAAGAATAGAAAGTAAATTTTTTTTAAATTACTTAAATCGCCAATTTAACACATTTTAGTCCGTAATGCGCAACTAAAAGATATCATATAAATATAATTTATATATATTTCAGCCATTTAACGTACTTGGAGAAACTTTTACGCGATTTAGGACTGTAATCATACAATTGATACATAATTTAAAAAAAAATTAAATTGTATGTTTTTTAAAATTTCTTTGCTAACTTTAACGGCAATGCGCGACCAGAAGATGTAAAAAATTCATAATTTCTTTTTTAATTTTCTCTTATGCAAACGGAAACTTTTAAGCATTAGCATACCAAAAAAAAATATTTTTGAACTGTTATTAAGTATCGCAACACACTCCAGGGATTAAGTACCGCACATCCTACTGTTGTGTATTCTAAAATATAAAATTGGTTATGTTACGTGGGTTACTCAAAGGTTTTATAAATATACAATACTATGTTCTCTTTTGCATGACGAACAATACATTTTTAGAAAATCTGATAGTTATCAAATGGTAATTTATACCAAAATATGAAAATAATAAATTGAATGGTTTTATTCTAGTTGTATTTCGGTTGGGAAGATTATACTCGTTGTTGAAGAACTCATTTTTTAAATCCCGTAGAAGAATTTGTAAAACTGATTTGTTTTGTTTGTCAAATTACTGTCACCACTGAACCAACATAGTGCAGAATGGAAATAAATCAAATCACTTTACAAGCATTTCTGCAAATTAACTTTGTCTTCATCGCGTTAGGAAGGTTTTGAGAGAACTGGGTTAATTCCTCTCACAGTAGAGATAAAATAAATCATCGTCATCTAGGTCAAATAAAACTCATCTCCAGTATTTGGCATGTGTCTTCAACTTTCTAGAACTAAATAGATTAAATTTATATTGAAATAGAGGTTATCTGTATTGTATTGTAGATAATAAAGTAATGTTAATAAAACTCTAATTTGGATGTGGAACGGTAACAATAAATAATAGGAAGTACATAAAAAAATAAATTCATAACCATGAATAATAAATAATAGTATTGCTTTATTTATGAAATATAATTATTTTAAAATAAATTATAGTAAATTTATAAGCAATCATACTTTTACTTTTGAATCATGTGTAGTTGAAATTTCAATCACTAGAGATATTCATATGCTTGTCAACCGGTCATGAGTAAATAATGTATTGCTACTGGCCAATAGCAGTACTGTATAAGAGTACTCGATGGTCTCCAAGTTGAACTTATATACACTAATATTATCTTGGCCAAAACTAAAATAATATAAGTTCAATTGAAAGGTTAACGTTTTTGATTACTTAAGCAATATATATTGTTTCTATATTTGGTTTTGACCTTATGTGTTACAAAGTAAGGTTAAAAGTTTTACTTTTTATTCTAGGCACACAATACAAATATGCTTCATGCCTGATAGTTGTCCCCACTATGTATAGCGATTCGTTTAGTTAAAGTCGCAGATGTTAGATTTTTTTTTTACAAGATATTAAATGAAAGATCTTGACTGAGTAAATTGATTATAATTATGTTTTCAAGAGTTAGTCTGGAAGACTGAAGGTTTAATGTAAAACCTTTAAATATTGGCCATACAGTTTTTAATAAATTTAGTTTTTGCTGTTACAAGAAGGATAAACAATTTTTTATTAATATCATACAGCAATCAAAAATCCCTGTCAAATGTTTCTAACTGATATGACGTCATCACATGGCACAATAATTTAACTTAATTATTATTTATTAATAAGAATGTATTTCTTCGTGCTAAATGTCATATTTCATTTTATAATTATTACATCAGCACTGAAAATACCAAAATTATACGTTGTATAATAGTTTAGCTACATATTTGCGGTTTCTTCAAAAGTATGACAGACTTATTTTTAACTTTTTTAAATTTTTATAAAGTACATGTTACCTAACAATACTGAAATAATATGATTATTTTAACCTTGAGTTTAACTTTGACTGGTAATTAAATATATGGTAATTCTTAAAGGTATAAAGTACAATCCAGAGTTAAAGTAGCTCTTTATACATGTCAACTGTGATTCAACAATAACTCTGAAATATTCCTATGGTTTGCATTCAGTATGTTTTTTTCTACTTGATATTAATTACAAACATGAAGCACACGTTGATCTTCTAAATTTAAAATATAGAGTAAGATCAACTGTAAAAGTAAAAATATTAATTTTTTTTAAAGGAAATGGTTATTATTTATTACAGTATTTTGTGTCATCTAGATTATATTTTAAAAAAGTGTAAATAATTCGCATTAGTATACTCTATAAATTTAACTTCGAATTGGAAAAGGTTTAGTAATTCATTTGAAACGTTACAAACGTTAATTAAACTTCTTATTTCATCATTTTACTACAGTTAAAAGGCAATTATAAAAATAAGTGTTACAAACACAAGAACTTTCAAATTTGGGATGATAATAAAAAGAATATTTCAATAAACAATAGTGATCATTACATAATATTTACGATTGAACAATAATTATTGAGAGTCAGTACTGAGTTCCCAATTGTACTCATTCAGTACTGGTATCGGTAATAGATTAGAATGAAATTGATGGCGTTGACGTATAAAGTAATCTTTTTGGCCAAAATATATCAGGTGAATCACCTTACCTGGTTTACGACGTATGAAATGGAAGGGTTTCCTTTCCTCTGCCAATAAAATTTGAATAAATCATTTTACTTGGCACATGCTAAGTCCTTTAATGCTTTATTTTCGCTTTGATGTCAGTTGCTTGAATTTCTTTATTTTATACGAAATGACAATCTGAATTCAAATAAAGTTGTTTAAATTTAGTGTTACTTATATTTAAATATATTAGTTATTGGTTAATAGCAAAGGTAAATTATATTTGATTGCTAAAGTTTAAACTTAATGGATTGTAAATGTATTAAATAAAAACATTGTACGTAATTATATAAAATACAAAAATCTATTATTATTAATAAACATTTATTGATTGTACTATAATGTTATAACAATAACCAAACTTAATTAGACTTAAATTTCGTTTAATGTGTATTATACTTGTTTGAATATTAAATTAATACTCCTAACACAATTACTCCCACCATAAAATTTTTAAATCATCGAATCTCTTATCTTATTTACAAATGCAATGTGTATTTACAAATTAAAAGTGATCATTAAAAGTATATGTGTTCTAAAACTCCAATCGTCACTAAAACGTAACTATGTAGGCCTATAAAGATATATATATAAATATGTATCTCAATATATTATCTCGTGTTATCTATTCAATTGTCACAATATAAAAGTTTTATGAAAACTACCATTTGTGTACAGTTAAATTTATAGCTAAGTGCAAATTCCAAGTACTTAAATTTGTATGTAAAAAACGTGAAGAATTTGTTTAATTCATACTTTGGATACTCCTCTACAGGAAATCAATAAGTGTATTCACCTTTCGAAAATATGGCCATTAAATACTATCTTATATTGAAATACATGTTTACAATAATACTTAAATTATATAATTTTCCTAATAAATAAATTTTCCCCCACTAAAAATAACAGCTAAGACACGGTTTAGGCTAAAGACACTGAAAATATTTCCTGACAAAGGTCACTATAGAGCTTAGTTGTGGAATTTTAGAGTTTGTTGATATTTTTAGTGGGGGATAGTTCAACAATCTAATTATTTGGTTTATTGTTTACTTTAGAAGATCCATTTCTGCTTTGAAAAAATTAGGAATGACATTTCATGTCGATGATATTTTTTCAATAAAGAACCATCTCGGAAATTTTTATAGTTATCATTTACGAAAACTATTTTTGTACAACAAACCCAGAGCATAGATTTTACAGCCGGTTTAGTATAATTTAAATTTATTGTAACCTCCGAATATCTAATTAGAATAAAAAGCTTTATAAAACGAATTTAGTACATAGCAATAATGTGAAATATCAATAGCAGATAGTAAAATATCAATTACGTTTTTACGTCATTTTATTTTGTAAAAGTCTTAGTATTTTTTTATCTTAAGTTAGGAGCAAGGTTTTAAATAGTCCAAGCAACATTAAACTAAAACAGAGGTAACAATGTCCTTTTAAATTGGTCTTCATGTTCATGGGTTTTCCAAAAAAATTCTTTCAAATACTTAATGTCCTATAATATAATTATAATATTCAACTTGTATTATTCATGTAATACTTATTCTTTAATATATATGAACAATTTATTTACAACAACACGTTAATGCACCTTACGAAATACAAATTCAAAATGATTAATTATGCAACGAATAAAAAAATAATTAGGTTTACGATGTCATTAAGGTTTGTTCCTTTCATCAAAAAACAGTTGGTGAACATTTATTATTTCATATTTTGGTTTTATTAAAATTAATTTGATTTATTTATTTTTATTTTTATTAGCTCAATAAGACATAAAGTACTTTTATATAACTATATAAATGTAATTTCACAATAAAATATTTAGTACATGTATAAATTAATTATTTTACAAATAATATTGAATGTGTTATGCACTTTAAAATATCAATTTATAAGTCGCAATAATATTATTTACTATGTATATTCAGATTCCAGAAGAAATAAACTTTTTAATGGTGTATTATTTTAATATTATTTATATATATTAATGTTACTAACCATAGGTATTGTATTAAAAAAAAACATTATACTCTATGAGATACAATTAATTATTTTAAAACTTTAAAAAAATCAAAAATGATTGCGTATCCTAGATTTGTTTACTTTTTTAAATGACCCAATATAGGAATACCAAATTTTGAACTATAATCAAGTTCGTATTTCATTAACTAATTATTTAAAGACGTAGTTTAGAATAGCTGTTTCAAATAAAATGTGTACATTATTAAAACTACATTACGTACACCCATTTCAACCTGTATTATTTATGACATCATATTAATTTTCTTTAGAAATATAATAAATTTAAAATCAGATTTCGATTTTAAGGAAATTATTTTGAAATATTTTATTAAATTCGTTAAGGTGATTAATTATGAGAAAATAATTTCCCCAGACTACGATAAATATACTTATCAAAAGTGAATTGATCGATAGTTAGAAAATAGTTTCCATAATTTGGTTTTATTATTATATTTCATTTTTTTGCACATTGGAAATATGTATAAAACTGTTAAAGTATGTTCTATTTTGCAGTTATATTTACTATAATATTGTAATCATCTTTTTAATTATAGTTTTTTAGGGCTTTTTATTCAACAAGCACTTTAAAAATACGACATCTAACATATATTTTACATCTATAAATATAGAATCGTGTTTAGAAAAAATATAAATAACAAACAAAGATACACATAAGGACTTTTAATCTGTTCAAAAAGTTAATTACAACTTAAGTTATAAAGTTTTGTAAATGCCATTGGTACTAAACACAGAATGAAATGTCATGTTTCAGTTCAATTAATCACAGAACAACTGTAATTTACAGTTAATAATATACTTCGTAGATACGGTTTCTCTATCGCCATACCCTGAATAAAGGCAGTTAGCAAAAGAACAATTTTTACTTTAAATTTTATTGTTATACTTTTCTTCAAAAGTTTAGAAGAAGATACAAATTATAATTTTCCACTTTAGTAAAGATTTCAAGTCTGACATTTTATAATTATTATTCAACTTGTATAAAGATAGTCTTACAACTATTTAGATGTTCTAATTATCTTACTTTTTATGCAATTTTGAAGGAAATTCATAATTAATTTTAAACATTTTAAAAGTTTTGTCAGACCGTAACTAACTTATCATACTAACTTATTCTAAAGTTTTCATATTATGGAAATTTAGACAACAGATGTAGCCTACTGTTGACAAAAAGACTGTGTAACAGATATAGCTAAATTGTTTGAATTTTCTTAGGTCTTCGATGAGTTCACAACTTTAATAATAACTTAATTTGATGTCTTCAGTAATATGTCAGAAACAGTGTTACAATTTATTTCATCAGACAAAAATTTACCTTTTCAACTTTTGAATAAAATCTTTGGACATTTCATCTGTAAATCTTGAATCTGTCTAAATTTATATAACGTGAAGGATTTGATTTTTATAAATTATAATTCCGTTTGTATGTCAAGGCCTTATTTACTCTTAGCATTATATATTTATATATATTTGGTATCGACATAACTGGGTTTTAACCCTTAGAATTATTTTTCAATTTAGTTTTTATCAACATACCTTAATTTTCAGTCAATAGTGGTACTTGTTTTTCAAAGTATGGCTACATGTTTCGCTGCCACAGGCAGCATCATCAGGCTAGCCAACAACACTAATACTAGTCCATTGTTTACATAAACATCACATACATAACAACACAAAAAACATAAATAAAGGTAGATCTTTTAAAACTCGCTTTAAGGAACATTTACCCAATAGCAGAAATATAAATTCAATCCATTCGTCATATGCAGAACATCTAATAGATAGCCGCCCCAATTACACCAATATACAGAATAACTTGACCATATTGCACAAAATGAGAAAAGGACACAAATTGAACATAATAGAAGAATTGGAAATTTATAAGCACCAAAAGTTTAATCCTTCAAACATTTTAAATGATAAATTAAATTTCACTTCCAATTGTATATATGACTTAATTTTTGAACTTCAGAATAAGGCCAAAGGTACAAATCTGATAAGGAATACCTGAGGTAGCAGTCTCCCAGTACAACTCAGTGAAGAAACATGTGGCCTAAGTATTGTGAACAGAAACAATTTTTATTTTTATTTTTTATTTTTGACAAGTGCCATATCCGCACAATTTATGTTTTTTGTGTTGTTATGTATGTGATGTTTATGTAAACAATGGACTATTATTAGTGTTGTTGGCTGGCCTGATGATGCTGCCTGTGGCAGCGAAACATGTAGCCATACTTTGAAAAACAAGTACTACTATTGACTGAAAATTAAGATACGTTGATTGATTAAAGTAGTTCTAAAGCTAAACAATGAATATTAGTTTTTATACTTTATAGCAAAAGTTTGTGCAAGAATTGTAAAATAAGTATGAATTTTTGCATACAATATATCATAAGGGGTTTTAAACAATTTATTTAAGTCACCGGCCTTTGGTCCAGTTGTGTTTTGTATTTTATTTTTAACAATTTACGCGATTAAATTAAATGTTTAGTTTGTATCAGACTACTAGTGTCATACGTACAGAGATTCAGCGAATTACTTTAGACTCTATGTTTAATCTGAACACACTATTAAGTAACCAAGATTCTGTGAAATTGTGTTTTAAAACCCACTGCAAAAAAAGGTGAGTTTTAAAAGGGATGGCATTACAAAAAATAATAAAACAAACATAAGTTGAATGTTACATAACTTAAATGGTATTTTAAAAGTATGAAATCTAAAATGGGGCTTTTGCTCTTACTTGGATTTTTTTAATGATTTAATTTCTGATTTTAAAATGTTAATACTGTTACTCAGAAACTTTAATTTTACTAATTTATACCATTGATGCACCCTTCCAAAAATATGTCTAAGTAGGACACATTCAACTAATTTCTAAATTTAAAAATTATAGGTTTTCAAGAAATAAAACCCATAACAATACTCAAAAGAAGTGAAATGACAGGCCACTAAGAAAATTAGGATAAGAATACAAAATGTTTTAAATGATAAAGATTGAGGTTTTTAATCTTTGTTTATATCTGCAACCAATAACAAAATGGGGGCAAAAAATGTTTGTTTGCCATTATGTTGGAAAACTTTAAAGAAACTTTGGTTTTATTTAAATAAATCAATGTATGTTATGTATTATTTTATTTTAACATAACTCTTTTAATCAGTAAATAATCATAGTGAAGTTTTAAAATAAATAATGTTCTACATTTTATCATGTTTTTATATTGTTTTGTTTTGAGTTTTAAACAGACTGGCAATGTAAATTAATAATTGATTTTTTCACTACTAAATAATGCACTTTATTTTATATTTTATTCGTTTACCTTCTTTATTATACATGCAACAGGGCCTGGAAATTGGAAGTTACTTTTCTCATAATTTAGTTTTTGAATGCAGTTATGACAAAAGTTAAAAAGTCAAAACAAATTAGATTTTTGGAAGAAAACTTGAAACTGAAACTGGATGTAAAATACATATTTGTAAATAGCCAAAGAGATATTGAGTAATTGGACTCAGTTAGCTTTTCATTTTTGCCAATATTTAATACTTTAATATTAATACTCCTAAAATCGTATGTTAGAATTCGTTCCAGAAAATGAAACTGTCGAATAGCTTTTTCAGAACAGTGTTCAAATACAATATTTTAGGTATTACAAGTTAAAACATTTACAGATGTTAATCTCTATAAATAACTAACTTGACTGTACTGCATTGGGTACATGCAAAGGACAAAGTTTAAATTAAATTTGAGTTGCAAGTCAAAGTTTAATGGACTTGTGTAGCGAGGTCATAGAGTAACCACTTATATAAACAAAAAATAAAAACAATTTCAAAATAAGTTAATATAAAACTTATAGCTGCGGATATTTCAAAGTTAATAATAATTTATCAGTATGATGTATTACGAAAATTATAATTTTAATATTAAAAATAGAAAATGTACTGTATATTCAAAATTATAAATGAGAGTGTATTTAGTAAAATACCATGGAAAGGTGCGAGGAGCTTAATCTAATCAGTAATCACATGTAGTAGATGTAGTTTAGTTTTAACTTACTGCTTAGTTACATTTAAAAGATTTCTCATTAAATTAATAGATTTATTTTGATTACTATTCTAAATTATAATATTTTATTATTTTCGTTAAATGACTGTTATGATACCATTTTTGTAAGTACTAAATGTAATATTTTAGTTGTTTAGTCTTTTTCAGTTGTAATGGATATCTCTGAAATTTAAAAAGGACTTTAGCCCAATAAGCTTATACGAATAATATTATTAAAAAAATACAATTTCTTACAAATACAAATATTTTATAGTAGATTTTAACTACAAAATACGAATACTGGACTAGGCCAAATAATAAAGTCAACAATTTAGTTTTAAAAACATTTAATTCTAGAAGTGTGTGATGTTTTATTTAAGAGTAAATGTTTGAACATACACTTCAAAAATTAACTCGTAGTAAAAGTTACATTTAATTTTGTAATCAGGTTTTAAACATTGTCATCGCTGTCGGTCAAGCTTGTTTGCCGTTGCAGTATTTCATCATAAAAGTGCTGATGGTTGTCTGGGGTGTATTGGTTTACTTTTTTAATGTCCTGGATTTTCTTGTGACTTACAGGAACTTTTCCAGTGTAAGATACAGTAAAAAAACTTAATATCACTCTCGCCTTCCGCACAAGTGATAGTATGTCATCGTTTCTTAAGCGCAGAAATAAGATTCCTTTTAAAAATAAATCTGGAGTTAATAAAATTCCTATCCTGATTGCACCAAATACTGCATAGGTCAAACTGGGAAAACGTTCCTAAGCCGATACAAAGAACACCTTCACAATAGCAAAAGCAATATTGCCATCTCTAATTATTATGCTAGCCACATGTTTGAAAACAATCAGACCAGGTGATTTCCGTTCTAGTGTGGAGACATTACACTTATAAACATATGGGGAATAATGAGCGCACAAGAGGAGTTTTGATTTATAGAGCCTTTAAAAGATAACCCGATACAATTTTTAATGATCAGCTGTCTTTTCAGTGACATTAGTTATATGACACAGCTCTCAAACATTTATCTAAGTTCAATAGTGATTAAAATCAGTAGAGCGCACCGCTCGTACAGACAGTGCTTTGCCGGACTTAATATAGTTCAAACCTGTGTTGCACAGGACTGTTTAATGTTTTTGTGTTTGTGTAAGTGTTATGTGTTATACAATATATATATATACAAATTATCACTATTTATCAACAATTAATGTGTGACAAGTTCCTCAAGTGAACGAACAAAACAAGAGGTCTCTAATGATGAAGTTGTGAAGATGTCGAAATATGTCATAGACGTACGGTAATTAAAAAAAAAAAACAATTTGAATTCACAAGACGGACTTTAGAATGTAAATCATTTTATTACTCAATTATGACATGGTACAAATAATATACATATCAAATAATCTCGTACTTTAACATATGATTTAGCAGTAGTTAATCATCCACAAATCAACTCGCAGTCGACAGGGTTAACTAACACGAAAACTGACAAGAGAATAATAGATCAATTATCATACAATATGGTTTATCGAAGGGTATGCGTAACTATCGGGCCTAATATGACTTACCTGAGTGTAACTCTAAAAAAAAATTACATTCACACTCGTAAAGCGTGTACTGTATTTCTATATAAAACCGTCAATTCTGTTTTAACAATATAGGTAACGTAAATGGTGTTACAAAAGCATAGCCTATGATTTAGCTTTGGGTATGGGTACTCTTTGAAATAATATCATTTATCTGTTTATAAATCTTTAAAAATTAAGACGTATAACCGCAAAGCAAGACAAACGGTCAATTATATTTCAAATATTATAATGAATCTTATATTAAAACAGCAATAAACATATCATATGATGATTTAGCCGATGTTGTAGGTAACTCTCGGGTATTATAATAGAGATTTTTATAAAATACTCGCTTAGGTCTAATGCTAAAAACAGGATTACAAACATATTACATCTCATTCTGCTTACTAAGTATATATAAACATATATATTTTATTGAAACAGAATAAATATATTCACCACTGTGTAATAATAACAATGACCATTTATCTAGATGTTAGGTGGTAGATATATGACATAAGGCTTACAAAACGATAAACTGTATACTAATAAAACATAGGTTTTATTTAAAAAGAAGTTCTAAATTAGTATTATTTTTTCAAATATTACACAAGTGCTTCAAATAACTTTTTTTAAATTATAATACCTCCAATTTTTGAAACAGAGATAAAAATACAAATAGAATGTTTATATTATATTGTTTATAGAAATTACAAATACATTTTAAAGAGTTAATAGGCTTCATCTTTTTCACAAATATAATCAATAATATTATATATCTAAATTTATGTTTTCACATATATAATAGACGTTTAATATTTGAATATTTCAAGCAAAACTCATTTAAGTTAGGGGGGGGGGAGTTTTACTTTCACAAAATAAGAATAGCCTGATGCGCAAATCTTAAGAAGAGAGTATAAGACTTTATTTTATTGCTCAATAATATATATTCAATTATTGTATATGCATCAAACTAACCAGAAAATAGATATAAATAAATGCAATAATATTATTTGCCTAAGCTGCTTGGAATATAATATTTACCACTAGCATATCAATATATAACGTAAATATTTAAAAGGATTATGCTAGTTGACCAACAACAGTTTTTTTACGATATGACTCGTAATTGTTTAAATGTACCCACTGAAAAGATTTTCTAAATGAGCTATTATGACTTGATTGTACCTGCTAACCTCAGATAACTTATAAACTAAAATAATGCGGTTGTTTCTGTTTTGTTTGGAACCTTGAAGTAAAAGTTTAGCAATAAAACTGTAAGATAAGAAAAGAATTGTATTTGTTAAGCACCATCAAGCATGACATGGCTATATAGAAACGTTAGCTGAAAGTATACAATTCACAAGTTTAAAAAGTAGTTGTGCATTCATTAGTAATAGGTCTTCAACAAGGTAATACGCCTTGGGTCTTCAACACACAATTACATTCTGGAGTTAAGACAGATATATACCATCTACCATTTACTTTAATCGTTGAATAGCTTATAAATACATTGCATGTAAAATCATACATATATAATTCCAATTCAAATAATTATATTTTTAGTTTCCAAGTTATTGGTCTGTTCTTTTTATAGAAATCATGTGCTGATAAAAAATTGTTACTGACATATTTATTTTCACTTATATAGTATATATATCTGTTGAAGTTGTACTACTTATGTTACTAAAGAGACATGATTTATCATTTAATTCCATTCCATTAAAATGATAAACATACATCGTTTGCAATATTAAAATTCTTAATATTTAATACAATTTATAATAAATCTTCAATGTAAATTAAATTAATAAGCAACGAGAAATAGTAAGACGTAGTTTTTCATTAAAGGAGGAGGAATAATTTTATAATCATATTCATAGACAATTATTTGTCTAGTGTAAAAACAATCACATTTTAAAATTTAAAGTAATATGTGCGTAAGATTCAAAGAAAATTTTTGCATGGCTATTATTACAAATTTAACAGTATTGAGTAATTAATTTATATATTGTTTCCTCTAAATTTAATGCGAAATAAGTTAATACTATGAAAATAAAGTTTTGGTTTCTTCTAAATTTCTATATAAATAATATAAACGTTTTATGTAGGAATTACTTTTATAAAGCCATCATGCCTTTTATACATAACTATTTAGTAAATAATCTAGGGGAGACCCTACGTGCTCCGCACGCCAACGCCCTATGGAACCTTCTAAAGAAATATGTTATGTTTTATTTAGAATAAAGGTATTTAATATAAAGCCTAATAATAACCTCAAAACTAAAATGGTAATAATGTTAAATGTTCAAATAAAATTATTTCGTACATTTTATAACAGCAGTTATAATAAAGTTTAAAAGAACCAGTAAGGCTCAGGTTTACTCTTAATCAAAAACCTAACCAATAAGTTAGAAATACAAATAATTGTTTCGTATTTTGAAATCAAATGTTAATATTGTTTACTCACTTTCAATTACCGCATATTATCAATAAATAGGCCTAGTATTAAATTATAATATGTCTTAGTTATTTTTAATTATGATGTAACATAGTTTTTCTTATTTTTAAATTCCATAAAGTAAGTTTTATTGGTTTGTGTGAGTTGAAACATGTGTTGGTACAGTCTGAAATATTATTTTGCACTCAGCTGGACATCCGAATTAAACTGTTTTATGTGTTATTTTATTCTATTGGTTGCTATTATAATGAATTTAAATACATTCAAGAAATACATGACGTGTTGATTCATCAGTCTAGGACTAACATAAAATTACGTTTAATTTATTTTACCTACCTTAACGGCAACACATATATAATGTATGTTTTTGTGCACATCTTTGCACAGTACATTTTTTATGATATAAGTTTCATTTTTCAGTTGTCGTTCATAATGTTGCTTATTTATAGGTATTGCAGCTGTCAGACGGTATGGGTTTAACGCCCTACTTGATCCTGTGAATTTCTTCTCAATAAATTTACAAATATTTAAACAAAAAATGTTTTTATCAATATGAATTCTAGCCTATGCCACTCAGGGAAATTGTAGCTTATTATTAAACGAATTTCAATCGCTTCAGTAGTTCCAGAGATACCCCCTGCATTCAAACAAAAATATTTTACCTCTTTATAATATTAGTATAGATAGTGTGTGTTCTTTTTACTTCAACAGATGCCGTTATTCACAAAAAATCTATTTAAGTTTTAAATCAGGAGATAATGGAAATATTATAGGAAACAGCAGACTACTGTTATTTTTATGGTCAATAAACATATGTAATGGCGCTTACATTTTCTTTTTAAATATTGAATATATTGTTTGTTGTTTTTGTGTTCAATAGATGCTGCGGTTTGTCAGAAAGTATATAAAAACACGCTTGTATTCAAATTAATGTTTGTGTCAAAATTTCAAAGCAATCGGTGAAGAACTTTCGGTGATATCGATTTTGAACAAACGCTCATTAAAATTTGTATTTATATAGATTGTAGTTATTCAAATACTTCCTGGAGATATTTTCGGCTTAGTTTAAACGGTAAAAACATGTCTATATAATAACGTTATTAAACCCTCATTCATTCATTAACACTGTTAAAAATCTGTTCAATTATTTTAAATTCAGAAAGGAAGTTTTAACTGTTAAGAAGTTCATAACTCATCACAATTCATTGGATTCTTATTATAAAAACAATGAGGTTTATTTTAACCAAATGAGAGTTTTCTGCGGGTTATCTTAATAACTGTGTTCAATAATAACGTTCTTAATGTATGGACGTTATACTGCGCTAATAGTCCAGTGAATGACGATTTTTGCCCAGAAATCTTACAGAAAAGAACGGTTAACCTGAAGTTTGAATACTAAATAAAGATTAGCTCGAATACCAAAAGTGTCGATGCCGGCTTTCACGCTGGGACTGGGTATCACCCCTTATTATGTTGTGGAAATTATTATATTCAAAATAACTACAGAATCGATAGAGAAATGAATTTCAAGCAAAAGGTTTCCTGTAAATTTATTTAGATAATTCAATATTTTTTTTAGTTATTCATGATTGAATATGTTGGTTTTTCAATTAAAAATCATGCTTCATAAAATTGCACTTTTTGGAATAGGTTATTTGACTTTGGAAAATAATAAATTTATTTTAGGTCATATTATGGCTGAAAATCCTGGCGCAATTTCGGTTTACTTTATTCCTTGTAGACATTTAATTATGTGATTGTAATAAGCAAAAACTCAATTTCGTCCTCTAACCATTATTTTCAATCAAGCTTTATATGTAAGTAACACCCTTTTCCTATGTTTGATTCTTATCTTTCCCTGCTCATTACTTCGTTGGCTTAACAAGTGTCTGGTTTTAGTAATAGGAATTAAACTACACAGTTCGTATATTAAATCCATTATTATTCTATATTTTTTATGGCTTTAATTAATTTTATGATCTAGATAATTATAATAGTGTATCGCCATATATTTTATGTCAGTTACATTTTAAATTAAAAATTTTGTTTGTGTATATCCTTACCTTCATGTAGTATAAAAATAAATATTGTTTACATTATTACGTCTAATAAATACACAATATTTTGTTTGAGTTTTCCAAGTCTTTTTGTCAACGACCCTTATAATAAATAATTTGTATCTTGTCATTAAAACAGGATAAATTGATACAATGCACAAATACATTAGCCATTGTTCAGTTATGATCAAATTGAGCTTGTCTTTTAAGAAAAAAATATTTCTAAAAAAAAGCATAGGAAATGTCTTACAAAAATACATTTGTTGGTCAAACGTGTTTAGCGGTAGTTAAAATGTAATTGTAACTAAAATATTACAAGGTACAAGGATAATTTGTTGTTTGAAGGATATACATATTTTTGTTAGAATTATTGTCTGTGGTTTATTCTTACACATAGTTAAGTTAGTATTAGATAAAAGAGAATGGAATTCGTACACACGTTTTCAAAACGCATTATAAATTCAAGTTAAGATTTTAAGATCACTCCATAATAATTAATTATTAATTATTGTTATTGGTTACATAAACATAATACAAACATTTTAGTAGCCACACTATTTGGTGGTTTATAAATTTAAATTTAATATTTTGTAAAAGATAATCAGATTTATAATATGAGATGTATCTTTCTCACCTTCTACATATTTAGTCTTTTCCCGACCTTAAAGTTAGTGGAAGTAACAAGAAGCTCGAACTAAATAATTTGAATTAGGGATCGGTATTTAGATAAAGTGATAACTTAATGTTTTAACTTTTAAAGTAATACCAAATAACATTTTAGTAACCTCCTTTCCCTCTTCAAGAGAACTGCAGCTTTTCTTACATCAAAGTGAAGGATACGGCATCCTTGCCCCTTTAGTACGGGATGTAACGCTACATTTGAACGAGTCATTTAATACCGGCTGAAAATCATAGCAATAATAGTTTCTTCCCTTAGTACATAAGAGATCTGAGCGTCAGCTACTCCAGTAGTGGTGGAACTAAAGGTGAGAGCATGTGAAAGTTGTCAAAAAAAATTTTTGATCCGAGTGATTTTATACCGTGCCAAAATTTATAGGGTCATTTTTTAGATCATGTACAACGAAAATATAAAAAACAGCTGTATATATAAGAAGGGATTATACGTCAGTCACGTATACGAACATGTCAGAAAATTTTTAAAATAAAGTCATTTTATACCTTATGAAATTTATACAGCTGAATGTTGATACATTTTAAATAATAAAGACAATCGCCAGCTGTGTATTTATACCGGTGGAAAGACCGTCAGTCAGCGTCCTAAACATGCTGCGCGCTCAGTGCATCTGATCGTTGCATAGAGAAACAGTGTGTGTCGCGCTGTTTTATGTGTTTGTATAAATGTTTCATGTGTGTCTGTAAATGTTAATTTTAACGTATGACGAACTATATTGAGTGAAATACTCTGAAGATGAAGCAAAAGATAATTTTAAACGCGTTGGGATACAAATAAGGAAGAAGTCACGTGGTGGAACCATATAAGGTAACTTGTTAGTTAAACAACCGTGACTTGCTACCAAACAAAATTAATCTTAATGATTTATGATTCACTTTAAGTATAAATGTCCTGTACATTATGTAAGGAGCAAAAGCACGCATTAACTTACTATTGTTTGTTAAAGTCGTAAATGTTATGTTTTCTGCTAAAACTTTTATCTAATCTTTTAAATAAATGAAATAAATCTTTGTGTTTCACAAAATAATTTTTTTTAAATGGCATAGATTTACCGTTATTTAAAATGGAAAACTATAAAAATTTATGAAAACCTGTCTATGACATTACTGATAAAACTTAATATTTGCAATATACTAAGCACTAGTGAAATTCTGACCTACAACGGAATAAAGGAAACACGATTAATTAATTAATAAAAACATGTACATTAAATGCCTTTTATTTCAGTAAATGAAATGTATTTAAAACAAATTGTACTTTGGTTTATATACTAAATAACATTTCATTAATGTATTTTCTATTACGGTTGTTTTAGTGTAATTAGTACTTGATTTGTATTTAACACATAACCGTGAAACCAATAAATGCATTATATAGATTTACTTGTTAAAACATTTAATGGTTTTGATACTAATCAAATTATACATCTTCTGTTAGTTTAAACTAAATTTTATTTTTAAAAAAAATATATATATATAGGCCTATAGATATATTGTTTCTAAGCTTAAAACCTTGATTATGTATACATGTCAAATAAATAATGTTTGATAATTTTGTCTCATTCCAAACGCTAAATATGGGTTGGTTTGCAAACTAAATGTATTAAATAATTCAAATTAATCTCTAACATTTCTACTACAGCCTTTGCCTGCCTAACATGGCACATTCGAACAATAAAACATAAAATTTAGGCCCTCATGACATAGATATGCCATAAACCAAAAATAATATAAAATGATTTTTATATGATTTTTCTTATGTATTATTAAATTATATTGTGAAAATATTGCTATGGTTGAAATACATAATGTTCACCAATTTTTGTAATATATTTATATTTGTTACGTAACTTGTTATATCTAAATTTATTAAACGAGAAATTCTTGTATATTTGTATATACATTTATTAGGATGTAACGGCTCTAAAGATTTGGATGAAAATTTGCATATAGAGGTTTTTCGACGTTAGGAATCGAATGCGCTATGTTTTATGTCTGCGACAATGCTCTAAGTAGCTCGTTTCAGCTATGTAAACTTTGAATTTCTTTTATATTCCACCTTAGAAGTCAATAAGTAGGCGAATAGATACATTATTTATACAATCCAGATGTTAATCTCTTAATTTTAGCTCCAGATGTTATGTACGTAAGATCGAAAAATATTCATATTTATTCAGTATGTAATTCGTATTTACATACATTTTCCTAAAAAAAAAAAATAAAAATACTGAGCGATACTCGGTTGCCCAAGTACTATAGTATTATCTCGATAAACAACATTGATATTTTAATTTGAGAAAATATTATATAACGCAATCAAAAAGGTTACGAGAACACCTGTTGTATTTTTCGTAGAGGTTAATATAAATAAAATTGTATGTATTATTCATGCATTCATAGAGCCAAAAATAAATTAAAAGCAACATTAAACTTTAAGTTCAATATTATTTTAAATTCTATATTTACTATTTTAAATCAGTAGCACTGTAAACACGATAAATGCCATTATTATATACGTAAATAAGTCATTATTATATACCTACATAAACAAACAGAAAGTATTGAACCGATTTTGAACAACCTTTCCCCAAGTTGTTGAGACCAAGTTGTACCTGTAAAAAAATATTTTCAGGCTCACGTGTTTTTAAGTTATAATCAAAAATACAGAAAGAGATCCTTGGTATTTGATTACAAAGAATAGTTTTTCATAGATTTAAATAAGCTAAAACGGACACTAAAGTTACCAATTACGAATTAATAATAACTTAACCCTAAGATACAAAACTTAAAAGTAAATTTCAACTTTGGCATTATACAATATTTCTATACGTTAATCAAACTTTTAATCATATATTATTTATTGTGTCTACGTATTTTTGACTTGAAATTATTGGGAAGTTCGTTCGGAAGAAACAAAGAGCTGCATTGCGGATACCAGTACATTAAATGTTTCAAGGAACATAATTGACTAGAAGATTAGTCGTTCCAGTAGGCCTCATCGATTTAATGGAATCTTGAGTAAAGGGTTAAACTGGGATGCCTTGTAGACGGAAAAGTCCATTTAAAAAATCACGGTTATAAAATGTGTAAAATTATAAAATGTTTACGATTATAATAGGCTATAAAAACAAATAATTTATACATTTACAACATATTGTTTTATTTTGATGCTCACGAACTGCTAAGAATCGGATTCTTATGCTCGTCATGTACTCATATATTAATTACACTAATCTATTATTAGCAAATTTACACAACCGAAAACAAATTTTTTAAATGTTTTTCTTTTCATGAAATTTAAAAAAAAAATATAGATTTAAGTTCTTCATTGAATGAAAGAATTATAATATTGCCATTAATTTATAATACCAATAATAACATATTAATAATACAAAACTCTAAGTTTAAATAAAGAATATATTAGATGTTTTCTGGACAAAACTTTTGTGAAATAAGTTGATAAAATTTTACGTTAATTTTGATTTCCGAAACATAATATTTTATTAGTCTAAAATGAATAATATTTAACAGCTTTTTATATAAGCTTGAAATGTTGTCCAAAGGTAATGGATATATATTAGCAGTCATGTAAAGAATATAAATAAGCCTTCATCTAAAACATCCTTTAAACAATGTACTGGATAAATTTATTTGAAAAACATAAAACAAAATTAAATATTTAGTAACTATGGCCTATTTTTTTTATACTAAGAATTTTTAAACTCACTGTAATTTCTACTAAAAATACAATTCTTTTTTCCTATAATCTGAATTATAAGGCAATAAATTATACCTATATTAAATAATGAATCAATATTTTCAAATGAGTTTTTTTAATAGAATGTATAGTCCTGTCACTAACGAGTTCTTGTTTCAAGGAAAGTAGGTCAAATACTGTTCATTCATAAACAAACTGTTTATATAATAATTAAAAGCTATAGCATACGAAATTGCATATGAGTATATGACCATTTGCTAGGTTTAAAAATTAAATTATTATTTATGTGAACTAAATTCAAAGCTTCAAATTTGTTTTACAACCTAGAATTATAAACCAAACAATTGAAGTTATTATAAACTAGAGGAGAACCCTGCGTGCTCCGCACGCCAACCCCCAATGGAACCTTCTAAAAACATATGTTATGTTTTATTTAAAATAAAGGTGTAGGATTAATAATGACCTCAAAACTAAGACGGCAAATAATGTTAAATGTTCAAATTAAATTATTTCTTATATTTTATAACAGCAGTTATAATAATGGTTAAAGGAACCAGCAAGGCTCAGGTCTACACTTTAAAACCCTAACCTAAAAGCTAGAATTACAAAAATAATTGTTTAAAATTTGTATATCAGCTGTTAATGGAAATATTGGAGCAAACATCTATGTTATATGTTATTTTATTCAATTGTTTGCTATGGTAATAAATGTAAATACATGTGTTGGTTTATCATTATAGGCCTAACCTAAGAATTTCTTCCGACTAAATTTACAAATATTGAAATAATAAAAAAGGTTATGTTACTCAGGGATAGTGTAGTGTTTTATTAGTAAAACTATTTTTTCAATCGGTTCAGTAGTGTAAGAGATTACCCCCTACATACAAACACATAAATTAACAAAAAAACTAACTTTACCTCTTTATAATATTAGTAAAGATTTCTATAATTATACATTACATTTATAAAATTACTTTGTAACACATAACATGTTGTTTTTATTTAAAACATTTAAACTAAAGTAGCAGAATCATAAAATAATTCGACCACGCAACTGAACCGTTGACGTGAGTTGAGCAAATTTCCAAAATTAAGTTTATGGGGTTATGTTTTAGGGTTTCAACCAACAACTTGGGAAATAGGTCTATTCACGACGGTGCTGAATAGCTGCAAAATGGTTCGCACCCCATTCCGAATATTGGGAGTATCTTCAATACACCAAGTATTGCGTGCTTCGCACGCCAACCCCCGTATTGGGAGTATTTTCAACACACAAAGCATAGCGTCCTTCGCGCCCCAACCCCACGGTAGAATCCACCACATGGCTTTGAACCGGGTATTTCTATGGTATTTCACGTTTTGATCGATTTTGGGGGAACCAAGCGAGCTATAAGGTAACGTAAAAAAAAATGTGCAGAATAACACCTACATTTATATTTGTAGAAAAAACTCAAAAACAAATTAATTCTCGTAGGAAAAATCTTAAAAAATTTTTA